>ML268347.1:503-42884 GCA_005239495.1 Nicotiana undulata | reverse complement strand
GGGGGGGGACTAAAAAGGTAAAAGCAAATATAGAAAGAAGAAAAAAGAAAAAAGGCATATAAGAAAGACGGAGTATTGGAAATATAAAAGATATTAAATGGCAAGATAAAATAGAAAAGGAAAGCAATTAAAGGAAAAATAAAGAGAAACAATGTCAACTGCTTAAAACCGAAGAGAAAATAAGAAAGGAAAACAGTTCAAAGATTAAGAAAGAAAGAGACAAATATGAAGCGATAATGAGAAAACCAAGCCAAATGATCCAAAGAGTTGCATAATGCGTAGGAAGTATCACAATTTGCTCTTTACCCCCTTTTTTTCTTCTTTGTCAATCCTCCTTCTATTTTTCATTTGTCTTTCGAAGGTAGTTCTTTTATCTCCCATCTTTTATTAATTTTTTTTATCTTTGACATAGCATACTATTGCAGCCCGTTCTACTTCCCATTGGCCCATCAAACTGGCATTTCCTATTCGCCATTCTCCTACTCACCTCCCTCCAGACCCCCAACACATCCCTTACCACTCCTCTACTTCTTTTTTATAATCAAGCAACCCCTGAGGATCGGTTGTGCACGTTCAAAACTCGATAGATGATGGGCCCATCCCTCTAGCCTTCTCCACCTAAATACTAGGCTTTTGTCTGCAGCACAATTTGAACCCCTGACGTGCGCCTCCTCACATTGCATGTTGCGCTCTCACCACTAAACCAAAATCATAGGCTTTAAGGGGCATAACAATGAAGGATGGGATGACTAGGAGCAGCAATGTGAGGGAGTGGCGATAGAAGGGAATGGAGGAGAAGAATGACAACTATGTCAAAAAATGGGTAGTTATTTTTTTTTCAGTCTTAACATCAACCCAGTCCTGGTCTATTTTTGTGCCAAACTAGTATAAATATGGAAGACTTAATGCTCTACCAAGAGATATTAACTATGAAAATGTTGTCAAATGGTAATCCAGAAAGAGAAATTTTCTTCACCTTGTTTCCTGTTTCCTGGGGAATTACTCTCCTCGTTACTCCTAGTCAAAATCTCTTTCTCCAAGAACAATTAGACTCCTGACTTACATCATGACCAAATCGGGAAAGGAAGTGGTGGTCAAAGTGGTGACAAGAGAACAAGAATTAAATGATACAATACCCAACTGTAGCATAAGCCAGCAACCTTAGAAACCAAATCCAACCGCAAATGCAAAGAGTATTTCCAAACATACTGACTTTGGAGTTTGATAGGAGGGTATATCTAGTCCTATCTGAAGATGGAAGTGACTGAAATTAGTTTCATAGGCAATTCAGCAATTGGATAATACGTTCATAATTGAGAGGACCATTTCAACAGAGTAGAAACGGGATTTTGTGGTATGCTTTCAGTAACTCCCTATACGAATCTACTCTGAACTCTCACACCATCCTGCCCTATATAGCTCTAATGAAGGTTAAAGTGAAGTAAACACTAAATCTCAATCTGAGACTATCGATTCCCATAGCGTATATGACTACATTTCGAAAGGACAAACAAGTGAAGTTTTTGAACAGAGTTGCCATACTAGATTAAGTGAGTCGGTGAACTGCATTTTTTCTCTTCTTTTTTTCCTTTATGTGTGTGCGTGAGAGAATATGTGCGTGTGTACGGTCAAAATCAGGTATGCCCGATTTAGTGGGCTCGGGGAACCGCTTCAAGAATGAGACCGAAATAGGCTGGGTTCGGGCCCGATGGCGGAGGTCGAAGCTCGAAGATCGTAGTTCACGATGAATACCTGAGCCGAGTGCGACCAACCCCGAGATGATGCCGTTATGGGTTTGTAACAGAATGAATTCCCGCAATGGCCCAAAGATCAAGGCGTAAATTCCGGAACGGATTTGTACGAATTTGTACTATGAGGTTAGACAACTGTACAATTAGATTCTTTACTAGAAACGGAAATGTACCTTATCTAGAACTCCCCTATTATATAAAGGGGAGCTCATTCATTTTGTAAAGATTATCAATTAATTGGAAAAGGAATATATACTCTTACTTTCTTGCTCATCACTCATCAGAATTGTCTTTTAACCTTATTGTTCTTATTTTACTATTCTTATTAACATACCTCGAGGCCATCGTAGCTCGAGGTCGAGACTTGCTCACACGCTGGTTTGATTTAATTTACATCCTTAATTTATATGTTTATTCTCTTGGTTATCAATTAGTATTTGACAAAATCACGTATCTTTTAGACCACAAAGCAATTTAATTGTTATTCGGATTCAAGGGTAAACAGTTTGGCGCCCACCTTGGGGCCTAAAGATAATAGTGATTGCTTCAGTGCTGATTTTGATAGCACACGTTATTTTCACTTGTTCTTGTCAAGAATTTTTAGTTTCAGGTTAAAACATGTCAAACTCACAAAACGCACCCGTACACGACAATGATGGTCTCGGATTTTATAGGGAAAATGATAATGTAGTTGCTCCCGGAACTGGTGTACCACCGCTTAACCGGAAGTGCCGATTGCAGAACTAGTCGATGTTAGTTCGCACATTGCTTTGAATGCAGACTTAGGCGCAGACCTCGGAGGAAGCGTGCGCGGGGAAGTCTGACATGGTGGTCAAGGAACGCAGGGTGTAGGAGACGAGGGAGTTAGCCTCCAGGTAATATTCGAGATGCTACAAGCTCAGCAGGTTGCTATCGCTCAGCTAGAAAGTCAACATAAAACTCCGAGCGTGGTTGAACCAGAAATCACTCGTCATACCGAGCCAGCGCCAGAAAGGTAACGGTAGCGGATCAGGGACTGACCCTACAATCATGAAAATGCTCGAAGAGCTCACCAAAAGAATCGAGTCGGGAGAAAAGAGGATCGAAGATAATGACAAAAAAGTGAAGACATACAACTCCCGAGTTGATCAGATACCGGGGGCACCCCGATCTTAAAGGGCTTGGATTCAAAAAAGTTCGTGCAGAAGCTTTTTCCCCAGAGTGCGGCCCCGAAGCCCATCCCAAAGAAGTTCCGCATGCCGGATATACCAAAGTACAATGGAACCACCGATCCTAATGAACATATCACTACGTACACATGCGGTATAAAGGGAAATGACTTAGAAGACGATGAAATCGACTCCGTTTTGTTGAAAAAATTAGGGGAAACTCTATCAAAGGGAGCAATGATTTGGTATCACAACTTGCCACCGAACTCCATTGATTCATTTGCCATGTTAGCTGATTCTTTTGTGAAGGCGCACACCGGGGCCATAAAAGTTTCAACAAGAAAATCGGATGTTTTCAAGATAAGACAGAGATAATGAGATGATGAGGGAGTTCGTGTCCCGATTTCAAATGGAGCGAATGAATTTACCACCAGTTACGGATGATTGGGCCGTTCAAGCTTTCACACAAGGGTTGAACGAGCAAAGTTCGATAGCATCACGACAATTGAAGCAAAATCTGATCGAATATCCTGTTGTTACATGGGCAGACGTACATAATCGTTATCAATCAAAGATTAGGGTCGAGGATGACCAGCTGGGAGCCCCCTCGGGGTCAGTTCACCCGAATAGATTGGCAATGAAAGCCTGCCCGGAATGATCGAAGAAACAATACCGACAGGAAACTGAGGTCAAACAGAGAGCGGTATCACGGTATCAGCCATATGTCACAGATCGAAGAAACAACAGTTCGGGGCGCAATCCTCCCCGGAATGATTGAAGAAATGATTGAGGGCAAAATCCTCGGGGACTTATGAGTAAGAATGGTTTTGATAAACATACCGATCCCGCAGAAGCGCCTCGGTAATAGGAGTATAATTATAGTGTCGATGCATCGGGGATTGTATCGGCTATCGGGAGAATCAAAGACACCAGGTGGCCTAGACCTATCCAAACCGATCCTTCTCAGAGAAACCCAAACTTGATGTGTAAAATATATGGTACACATGGCCATAGGACCGAAGATTGCAGACAGTTGAGGGAAGAGGTAGCTCGATTGTTCAACGAGGGTCATCTTCGAGAGTTTCTCAGTGATCGGGTTAAGAATCACTTCAGGAAAAGAGACGCCAACAGAAAACACGAGCAAGAAGAACCTCAGCATGTTATCCACATGATCGTCGGCGGGGTCGACATCCTACAAGGACCTATCTTCAAACGGACCAAAGTATCAATTACAAGGGAAAAACGGATCCGAGACTACATGCCCGAAGGCACCCTTACATTCAACGACGAGGAGACAGAAGGCCTTTCTCAGCCGCACAACGACGCCCTGGTAATTTCTATTTTGCTAAATAAAATTCAAGTTAAACGTGTTCTTGTGGATCCAAGTAGCTCGGCAAACATAATCAGGTCGAGGGTCGTAGAGTAGCTCGGACTGCTAGATCAAATTGTACCTGCATCCCGAGTCCTAAACAGCTTCAACATTGCTAATGAAACAACAAAGGGAGAGATAATCCTACTAGTGAACGTAGTCGGGACCATCCAGGACACAAAACTTCATGTCATCGAAGGTGACATGAGGTACAACGCACTGCTCGGAAGGTCGTGGATCCATAACATGAGGGCGGTACCGTCGACCCTTCACCAAATGATAAAGTTCCCAACAATAGATGGTGTGAAAACAGTTTACGGGGAACAGCACGCAACAAAGAAATGATTGCAGTCGACGAGGTGACGCCGATACCAGCACCTTCAACCTCAGAAAAATCGAACATCAAAGACAAGTAGATGACTCAATAGCAATCACCGTCCCCAGCCTCGATCGAGTCAGAGGAACGGGTAATCAAAGAAGAAGAGGATTCCTTACCCCTCGAACTTTCGTTGTTCCAGAGGAATCAGATGCAACCAAGTCAACGGTTGAGGAGCTGGAACATGTGACACTGATCGAGCATCTGCCCGAGCGGAAGGTATACCTGCGAACGAGATTAACCCCCGAACTCAGGAAAAAACTCATTCAATTCCTTATCGATAACATAGATTGTTTTGCTTGGTCCCATTTAGACATAACAGGGATTCACCGGAGATAACAACGCATCGGCTAAGCCTCAACCCCAGGTTTAAACCAGTGAAGCAAAAGAGAAGGCCCCAGTCCGAGGTAAAACATGCATTCATAAAGGACGAGGTAATTAAACTTCTTAAAATAGGGTCCATTAGGGAAGTAAAATACCCTAAATAGTTAGCCAATGTAGTCGTAGTCCCTAAAAAAGGGAACAAACTTAGAATGTGCGTAGATTATAAAGATTTGAACAAGGCATGCCCTAAAGACTCTTTTCCACTGCTAACATCGATCGTATAATCGACGCCATGGCCGGCCACGAGATCCTTACCTTTCTCGATGCCTATTCCAGGTACAATCAAATTCAGATGAACGCGGAGGACCAGGAAAAGACCTCATTTATCACCAAGTATGGAACGTATTGTTACAATGTAATGCCCTTCGGGCTAAAAAAATGCAAGAGCTACATACTAGCGCCTAGTTAACAAAACGTTCGAGGAACATATAGGTAAATCAATGGAAGTTTACATTGACGATATGTTAGTTAAGTGCCTGCGCGCAAAGGACCATTTAACCCATTTGCAGGAAACATTCGAAATCTTGAGGAAGTAAAACATGAAGCTCAACCCAGAAAAATGTGCCTTCGGGGTCGGTTCGGGCAAATTCCTCGGCTTCATGATGTCAAATAGGCGAATCGAGATCAACCCCGACAAAATTAAATCCATCGAAGACATCACCGTTGTAGACAGTGTAAAAGTCGTAAAACGGCTAACCGGACTGATACCTTGGGTCGATTCATCTCGAGGTCGTCAGATCGGAGTCACAGGTTCTTCTCCTTGCTCAAAAAGAAAAATGATTTCGCATGGACCTCGGAATGTCAACAAGCATTGGAGGAATTAAAGCGGTACTTATCGAGCCCACCTTTGCTCCACACCCCGAAGGCGGATGAAAATCTATACTTATACTTGGTTGTGTCCGAAGTAGCGGTAAGTGGCGTACTAGTTGGAGAAGAGCAAGGTACGCAATTTCCTATTTATTACGTAAGTTGAACCTTAGGAGATGCTGAAACTAGGTATCCACGCTTAGAGAAGTTGGCACTTGCATTAATAAGCGCATCTAGAAAATTAAAGTCATATTTCTAGTGTCACCCCATATGTGTGTTAACCACTTATCCTCTCCGAAATGTTTTGCACAAGCCCGAGTTATCGGGCCAATTGGCCAAATGGGCCGTCGAACTTGGCGGGTACGATATCGAATATCAACCCTGAACGGCTGTCAAAGTCTCAAATCTTAGCTGACTTCGTGGCCGATTTTACGCCAACCCTCGTACCCGAAGTGGAGAAGGAACTTCTACTAGAATCGGGTACGTCATCGGGGGTATGGACCCTCTTCACAGACGGAGCCCTCGAATGTGAAAGGGTCCGGGCTTGGCATTGTTTTGAAGCCACCTACGGGTAGCATTATTAGACAATCTATCAAAACTTCTAGGTTGACTAATAATGAGGCCGAGTCTGAGGCCATGATTGCAGGTCTCGAGCTAGCTAAAAGCTTTGGGGAAGTAGTTGAAGCCAAGTGCGATTCTTTATTGGTGGTGAACCAAGTAAACAAAAGCTTCGAAGTTCGAGAGGATAGGATGCAGAGGTATTTGGACAAGTTACAGGTAACCTTGCACCGCTTCAAGGAATGGACGCTAGACCGTGTACCTCGGGAGCAAAACAGTGAGGCCGACGCACTTGCGAACTTGGGGTCATCAGTCGAAGAAGATGATATTGTTCCGGGGGACTGTTGTCCAGCTATCGAGATTTGACTTGGGATTGGAGAAATAAGTATATCGAATATTTGAAAAATGGAAAGCTCCCATCGGATCATAAAGAGTCGAGGGTTTTGCGAACCAAGGCTGCTAGGTTCACATTGGATGAAGGTGGAACATTATACAGAAGGACGTTCGATGGACCGTTGGCGATATGTTTAGGGTCGGGGGACACCGATTATGTTCTACGAGAGATCCACGAAGGCACTTGTGGGAACCACTCCGGCGCTGACTCTTTGATTCAAAAAATTATTAGAGCAGGGTACTACTGGGATTGCATGAAAAGACACTAAGGAGTTTGTTCGAAAATGAGATAAATGTCAAAGGTTTGCACCGATGATCCATTAGCCCGGAGAACAACTTCATTATGTTCTATCCCCGTGGCCATTCATGAAATGGGGGTGGATATCGTCGGACCTCTGCCAACGGCACCAAGTAAAGCTAAATTCATTTTGTTTATGACTGACTACTTTTCCAAATGGGTGGAAGCACAGGCCTTCGAGAAGGTCAGAGAAAAAGAAGCCATTGACTTCATCTGGGACCACATCGTGTGTCGATTCAGGATGCCTGCCGAAATCGTATGTGACTAACGACAAGCAATTCATCAGCAGCAAGGTAACAAAGTTCTTCGAAGAACACAAAATAAAAAGGATCTTATCGACGCCATATCACCCGAGTGCAAACGGGCAGGCCGAATTTACGAACAAAACTATTATCCAAAACTTAAAGAAAAGGTTGAGTGACGCTAAGGGGAAATGGAGAGAGGTTCTGCCCGAGGTCCTTTGGGCGTACAAAACGACATCAAAGTCCAGCACGGGGGCAACTCTGTTCTCTTTGGTATATAGCTCTGAGGCATTAATCCCAATCGAGGTCGGGGAACCTAGCGCCAGATTTCGGCATGCAACGGAGGAATCAAATACGAGGCTATGAACACTAGCCTCGAGCTATTGGATGAAAAACGAGAAATTGCGCTTGTTCGGATGGCCGCACAGAAGCAAAGAATCGAGAGATATTATAACAGAAGGGCCAACCTTAGCCACTTCGGAAGTGGGGACTTAGTTCTAAGGAAAGTCACCCTCACTACTCGAGACCCGAATGAAGGGAAACTAGGCCCGAATTGGGAAGTACGATATCGAGTCATCGGAGTCGTCGGAAAAGGATCTTACAAACTTGGTACGATGGAAGGCAAACAATTGTCAAACAATTAGAATGTATCACTGCTCAAAAGATATAATTGCTAAGGTATGACTTTCTCCTCTTTTCCATTTTTATTCGAGACCAACTCATTGCAGATGTTCGATCGAAGACGCCGAGGGCACCCTTCTACACGAAGACCTTAGGTTTTAAAGCACGTGTTGCACTCTTTTTCCCTTAGATCGGGTTTTATCCCAAATCGGTTTTTCAGGCGAGGTTTTTAACGAGGCAACAACTAGGTGCTACCTAAGGAGAATTCAACAGTATCCAAGGCTTCTTTTCAATCAACCTCGAATACTGGGGCATCACCCTGGCTATATTTTTAAGAAAAATACTTCACGCCAAAGAGAGCCTCGATAGGAAAACTTTGTAATGGGCCAAACGGTCAGATGAACCGTGTTCATATAAAATAACTGAGCCCCGATGGCAAAACATGTACGCATGTATAAATTATTCAGTAAAGCATTCTTTCTTATATTAAAAACACTTTTTTGTCTCGAAGAAATTTGCTACTATACGAGCTCCATACTTGTGATTCTCTGTGAGAAACGGCTCAAGAGCCAAACCACAAATACACCTCGAATACTCGGAGACCATAATCGACAGTCAGCACATTCGAGTTGTCTAAACTCGAATTCGTAAGACCTCAAAGAGGCACCCCTCGACGTAAAGGCCAAGGCCATCACACTCGGGGACTAACATTTCGAACAAGTTCAAAATGCTATCGGGAAACAAGTCCAAGAGACACACCCGAAGGCTACAGCCATACTAAAGGCTACGGCCGAAATAACGCGGCTCGAAGACGTCCGAATTCTGCAATAAAAACATGCCTTCGAATTCTCAGAAAACCGGTTAATAAAAGCTACCCTCAGAAAAATAATCAAAGGGCTTCGATAAAATCAGCCCTCAAGAAACCTCAAAAGGTATCGAATTATTTACATACAAACCTGTGCTAAGGCACTAAAAACAAAAGGGTTCCGATCGACACTAAACCCTCGAAAAACCCAATGGGTAAAAGATGCATGCCAAGGCATAAACATTAAAAAAAATACTAAGTCTTTTAAGCCGAAAAGGGGAAATAATAGCCATCTCTTAGATGCCATGACAGCCCGACTTAAAAGAGCCTAAGGGCCAATACACTTAGGGTTCGAGATCTTGCTCTCACCCCATCCAAACCCAAGGGTTCGATTATCCCGAGCCCAAATAATATTTTGATTATGGCTCAGAGACTCGCCATTATCCAACACAAAGGGTCTATGCCCCGAAGGTTCGAACCTTACTCGAACTCGATCACGACAACAAAGAAACCGTTCGAGACAGAATCTCGAATATACCATTCAAAGAACGAAATTATTGCAAGAATTTTAAGGCAAGAAATATTGAGAAAGCATTCAAGGAAGTTTCTTCTTTTTTATACTTAAGAGATATGTACAGGAATTCGACAAAAGGCTTGACATAAAGGAAAATACAAAAGGAGAAAGAAAATTTCTATCTACGCCTCCGGGAGCAGTTTCTCCTTCGGGAGCAGCTTTTTCTTCGGGCCCCTCTTCGTTATCGGACCCACCTTGGTCACCTTCACCATCGTCGTCATCGTCGGAGGAAACAAGAAATCTGGCATCGGCTTCCATCGCCCTTGCTTGAACTATCTCTTCAGTAAGGTCATATCCTCTAGAATGGATTTCTTCGAGGGTCTTCCTCCGAGATTGGCACTTGGCCAAGTCAATACTCTGTTTTTTCTCGGTCGGAAGCTTCCCTCAGCTCCGTTTGAGCAGCCTCGGTGTCCCTTAAATACACGGTAACGGTTTTATCAGCCGTGACCTTCGTCTTCTCGGCCCTAGCCCTGGCAAGTTCGACCTCGAGCTCGGCGATCCTTTCGGCCTGGGCCGAACCACTCTCTTTGACACCCCTGAGCTGGGTCTCAACCGATGCCAGTTTGGCTAATGTAGCTTCTTTCTCCGCGGCAAGGTGATCCATCTTTTCCCTCCACCGGTTGCACTCAGCATTAACCCGATCGACCTCGCCTCGAAGCTGCCACACATCATCTCTAGTTTTTGCTGCAGCTGACACATTGAAGTGTTAGCCTCCACAATTGGAACGGGAAGACAATACTCTTTCAAAACGATAGTTACATGCTTGTCTAGCTCGGCCTCATACTCGCGAGCCTTGGCCAACTCTGCCCGAAGGTCTTTGAGCTCCTCCTCCTTTAGATTGCAAAGGAGCTTCAGGGCCTTCCCTTCACCCAAGGCCTTCTTAAGCTCGGCCTCACATTGGCTCAAGTCGGCCTTAAACTTGGTAAAGGCCTATGCAGAAAAAGAGTTATCAGTTAAGGTAAGACGAGAAAAGAGAAATTGCAACGTTAAGAATTAATGCTTACCTTAGAGAAAAGACGTTGGGCCTCTTCGAGGATGGCAGACGCGTCGTTGAGGTCGGCATCATCGACCCCAGTAAAGCAAGCCCGGAAAGGATCGCGTCGTTGAGGTCGGCATCATCGACCCCAGTAAAGCAAGCCTGGAAAGGATCGTCCTCACCGGGGACTCCGCTTAAGTCAGGTGTTCTCAGGGCCCGGGCTTCCCTTATGGCGTCCTCGGAATAAGCCGGTAACGATGGAGAGTGGCCTATTGTCATGGCCCCGGGTAGATCGTTCGAGGCGCTCTGTTCGACCATAGAGACTTCAGAATCTGTCCTGTTTAGTGTGAGAAACAACTACGACCTCGGGCGACTCGGGGGCTTTCCCCATGTCCTTCTTCGAAGTTTCCTCACCAGAAGGCAGGATCTCTAGTTCGGAGGGTGTGGCGGCCTCGACTGGCTTTTTGGTTCGGACCACCAGCGCCGAGTCCTCATCCTCATCTTCTTCATCATCTAGAGCTGGTGGACTAAGTAGTCCACGTGAATGACATTCCTCCTACGTCTCCGAGTTGGGCCTTTTTTTATTTGGGAGTCTTCGGGCTTCGAAGAACTTTTTCTCTTATTATCCTTCTTCGGTTTTGGAATCGGGGATTCGATCCCTTCCCCAGGAGCCGGCCTTGTTTCAGAGAAATCCCCAATGCCAGCATGAATAAAAACTAGGTATAAGGAAAGAAATGTCTCCGATCAAGAGGAAAGTGTCAGGAATTTACCATGATGTTTGGTTTCCCATTTGCCCCTCGCCAAGTCACGCCAGCGGCGTTCGTGATACGAGGAGGTCGCAGCTAGCTTCCGGACTCAGTCTTTAAGATCAGGGACCGCATGGAGCATCCAAGCGACGTTTCCTCACCACAAGGCAGGATCTCTAGTTCGGAGGGTGTGGCGGCCTCGACTGGCTTTTTGGTTCAGACCACCAGCGCCGAGTCCTCGCCCTCATCTTCTTCTTCATCTAGAAGCTGGTGGACTGAGTCTATGTCCACGTGAATGACATTCCTCCTACATCTCCGAGTTGGGCCTTTTTTATTTGGGAGTCTTCGGGCTTTGAAGACCTTTTTCTCTTATTATCCTTCTTCGGTTTTGGAATCGGGGACTCGATCCCTTCCCTAGGAGCCGGCCTTATTTCAGAGAAATCCCCAATGCCTGCATGAATAAAAATTAGGTATAAGGAAAGAAATGTCTCCGATTAAGAGGAAAGCGTCATAAATTTATCATGATGTTTGGTTTCCCATTTGCCCCTCGCCAAGTCACGCTAGCGGCGTTCGTGATACGAGGAGGTCGCAGCTAGCTTCCGGACTCAGTCTTCAAGATCGGGGACCACATGGGGTATCCAAGCGACCGTTGCAAATAAAAACGAGGGTGTCATGCAATGCATAGTCAAAATACAAAAAATTATTAGGGGACACAACTCCACTTACGGGCGAAGTTCCACTCTTCTGGGAACGGCATTTTCCCCTCGGGGATGATGTCGCTGGTCCTCACTCGAATGAACCGGCTCATCCAGCCCCGATCTTGATCCACGTCATTGCTGGCAAAGAAGGACTTGGTTGACCGGCGTTGGAGTTTAATCAACCCTCGGAAAAGCTGAGGTCGGTACAAGAGGATATGATGACTGAGAGTGAACTCGAGCCCCTCGGCCTTGCTGGAAAAGTAGCGAAACATGATCACTATTCGCCAGAGAGGGGCGGATCTGACCAAGGATGACTTGGTATCTTCTACAGAAGTCGATCACGATTGGATCGAGTGGACCCAGCATGAAGAGGTAAGTGTAAACACTTAGGAACCCCTCCACGTGGGTGGTAATGCTCTCCTCGCGGGTGGGGATCTGTACCACGACCCCATCCCCCAAACCGCATTCCTTTCTCATAGCCTCGAGGTGTTTCTTCGTTATCGAGCAGATATACCTCGATGCATGTTCACATCGGCCACGAACCGCGGGAGGATTTTCAACGTTGAAACCTTTCTTTAAGGTGCAGGCGCTGGGAACGATCTCGTGAAGGGTCGGCGTCTTGTCGTCGGCCGGACGGGAAGAGGATGAGGAAGTATTCTCTTTTTGGGGAACGATTTTTGAAGTTTTTGCCATCATTTCAAGTTAAAAGAAGCGGAAAGAGATGGGGTTTGATAATTTTTGGCACTAAAGGGGCGGAGAAGCAACTAACGAAGGAGAAAGAGATAAAGAGAAGAAGAGATCAGAAAAGTTGCAAAGAGAAAGTAAAATCCTTAATCGAATGAGGAACCCTGTATTTATAGTAAGCGACGACGTTTCGGCGGCGTTAATGGCCGACCATTACTGGCATGCATTTAATGTTTTGGGGAAGCGAACCGACGGGACGTTTCAGCCACCTCGAATGCTTACGTCACGGGGATGATGTCGTCATCAGAGACTCCGGAAACCCGAGGCTCAAATCGTTTCTTATCATTTTAGTCTAAAAAATGCGGGGACTATCTGTGTACGGTCAAAATCAGGTATGCCCGATTTAGTGGGCTTGGGGAACCGCTTCAAGAATGAGACCGAAATAGGCTGGGTTCAGGCCCGATGGCGGAGATCGAAGCTAGAAGAACGTAGTGCACGATGAATACCTGGGCCGAGTGCGACCAACCCCGAGATGATGCCGTTATGGGTTTGTAACAGGAGCAAGATTCCCGCAATGGCCCAAAGATCAAGGCGTAAATTCCGGAACGAATTTGTACGAATTCGTACTAGGCGGTTAGACAGCTGTACAATTAGATTCCTTACTAAAAACGGAAATGTACCTTATTTAGGACTCCCCTATTATATAAAGGGGAGCTCATTCATTTTGTAAAGATCATCAATCAATTGGAAAAGGAATATACACTATTACTTTCTTGCTTACTGTTCTTATTAACATACCTCGAGGCCATTGTAGCTCGAGGTCGAGACTTGCTCACACGCTGGTTTGATTTAACTTACTTCCTTAATGTATACGTTTGTTCTCTTGGTTATCAATTAGTATTGAACATGTATCTTTAAGACCACAAAGCAAATTTAATTGTTACTCGGATTCAAGGGTAAACAGTACGTGCACTAGTTTGTTGATAGCTTGCAACAATTTTGCATTCTATCTCTTTTAACGAGCATCTCCCCTTACCATATATACAAATTACTCTGCATAAATTTTGCACCCACTTGGTGCAAAATAACTATGTTGAGAATTAACTTAAAAAATTTCATCCAAAACATGAAATAGGGACAAATGAAGCTTGCAATAACTACCTGAACAAGATAATAGAAGATACGAAGTCCCTCAGGATCTTTACTGGTTTGCACATCCATCAGTGAACCAATCTTAGATGTTGTGAATGATATGTGCTCATTCCCCATCACTATCTCAAGCTCCTGCCTCCCAACTCTATCCGGTTCAGGCCAGTTGTTATCATCTTCCTTCATAATCTACAAACAAAATAAACACCCAAATTACCAGATAACAAACCTAATAGGTAAAGAGAATGGAAAAAATATATAAATACTGGAGGGGAAAGGTAAAAACCTCGCTATCGGCGACAATGCGGCGGCACTCTTTGAGTACGGCAGGGGTAAGGAAAACCTCTTTACGAATCATGGTATCGTTCTTGTAATTGGAGTTGTTGGCATAACGGAGTTTGCCATCGGGACGAAACTCGAATTCTAAGAACTCATGCCCGAATTTCCCTTTGTGACCGACATAATACCTCAGGTAGAACTCGCCGTTGTTTTCCAACTCCGCCATTTCTCTGATTCTTCTGCCCTCAAACCACTATGACTAAACTGTATCCGAAGGCCACAATGGAGCGTCGTCCCTCTTTGGCCCTAGTGCCAGGGCGACGTGCAATACTTGCCCCTTTTTTAGGACTCTATTAAATAGAGTCTAATTAAACAATAGCCAAATTTACAAAATTGTTAGGGCTCGTTCGGAAGGAAAATATAATGCAAGCATTTCATTAATTTCTTATTTGGTATATTTTTTCAATGTATGTATGATTAATACTTGTATTAGTTATATATCTTATTTGGTATTTGTAAATATATGAATTTTGTGGAATTAAAATTCATATTAAATTTGGATAAATTCCTAAATTCAATAAATGTTAAGCTCAAATTAGGGTATTTGTAAATATATGAATTTTGTGGAATTAAAATTCATATTAAATTTGGATAAATTCCTAAATTCAATAAATGTTAAGCTCAAATTAAAATTATTTAAGCCCAATGTGGATTTAAATTAAAGTCTAATTTTATTCAGGCTAGCCCATTTAGTTAGAGTTCAAAAGACGAGCCCATCTTACTAACCCAAGGTCCAAATGGCTATTAGCTCATCTTAAAGCCTATGATCATGCCATGTGTCAAGTGATGTGGCGTTCTAATCAAAGGAACAAGCTAAAAAATCATGTCACATGTCAAATAATGTAGCAATACAAATCAAATAAATGAAATCATGTCATGTGTCAAGAAAGGGTGATATACAAGTCAAATCAACAACTAGTAGAATTGTGCCAAGTGTCAAGATGGTATTGATCAGTTCAAAAGGACCAATCAAATCTTAGAGTCACACCACTCCCTACAACTATAAATGAGGTCTTCATAAAGCTAGAAGACACCAGAAGTGAGAACTAGAAGCAAGCAGAGAGCTCGTGGATCAAAGGCTGCAGTTTTCTCTAGAAGCTACAAATTCAAGATCAAGAACGAAGGCAAATCAAATACCAAGGCATTCAAGCTCAAATTACTTATTCGTGGCGGATAATCCAAATTCAAGTTCAAGAAGAAGATTCAAGACCAAGCTTTACAAGCCCTTGAATCAAATCAAAACCAAGCTCATCAAGATAGTTACATTCTTGAAGAATCAGGGGAATACCATATAGATTGTAACATTCAACATTTATTGAAATCAAAAACTACATTTGTTACGCAATTTTCTAGTCTTGATTATTTATTTTTTTCGACACGGAAATTTATTGTTACAAATTTCTAGAACGACCGGTGGGACAATCTCTACCTCACATCTCTTCAATTACCAATTTTAAAGAAAATTGAAATGGCTCCCAAGAAGACCAACTTCAAATTCACTACTGCTAAGGCGACAGATTCCAAGTTTTCCTTTGATGTGAAAAACTTGTTGGGCGCTACTATGGAAAGCGTAGGACCTATCACTAGGAACAAAGCAAACTAGCATGGATAACAAGCATTTAAAATATCGTATGCATCAGTTCCTATCTTTGATTTTCGATCCTCAAAGGGGGCAACATCCTTTTCAACTTAATTAGAAGAAGGAGCAAACATTGCTGAAATAGTTGAGAAGGCATTGGCTCTACTTAGCCCATCTAAAATCTAAGAATCTCATCACACATGATGATGATGATGTCTTGCTTACTGGATCTGCTCCAATCGCTCCACGTGAGTTGTTACACTCGAAGTATGGTGTAAGAGAAAATCCATGCTTTGCTCCAGCATCCATGACGATTATCCAAGCAATGGTAACTAAGACTTCAACTATTGAAGAATAACTTGCAAATTTAACAAAGGCATTTAAAGGGTTAATGAAGCATATGCAAGATCAAGATAATCAATTTGTCAAACTGATAGACAGAGTTGAAAGCATGATGGAGGGAGATTCAAGTCATGCACCTAGAAAGCTCCCTATGATGCAAGATAAAGGAGACTCATCTGCAAGGCAAACAGTGACACCTAAGGAACCTCAGATTGCATCTAATGGGGTAATTCACATCGACCAGTTGAAAGACTTCATTATGGGAACCATCAAAGACAAGTACGATGTTGTTGTCAAGTCTTCTCTCGCATATGTGAATCCATACACTTCGAGAATTGATAGCCTGAAGAAGACTGGGGGTTACCAAAC
The DNA here is from genome assembly GCA_005239495.1 of Nicotiana undulata. Lineage (NCBI taxonomy): Eukaryota > Viridiplantae > Streptophyta > Magnoliopsida > Solanales > Solanaceae > Nicotiana > Nicotiana undulata. The sequence goes on along the minus strand of ML268347.1, from coordinate 26,676 downwards.
TCCAAAATTTCAACAATTCTATGGTAAAGAAAATCCAAAGCAACACATTGCACACTTCATCGAAACTTGTAATGATGATGGAACCTATGGAGATTATGTTGTCAAGCAATTGTTTGCTCCTTAAAAGGAATCAATGAATGTTAATGCCTCGCCATTAAAGGTCACTACAAAAGAGATTAAGAAGCAAAGTGTGAAGACAACGTCCTTATAGAATAAAGTTGGCTGAAAGTTAACTATGAAGGAAATGCAAGCGAAAGAATATCTATTCTTGGACTCTGATGTTCCAATAATTTTTGAAGAATTCATTGAGTTGAAACTCATTGAGTTACCCGAAATAAAGCGTCCAAACGAAGCTGGAAGGACTAATGATCAAAATTATTGCAAGTACCATCAGTGTATTGGCCACCCTATTGAAAAGTGCTTCATCTTCAAGGAGAAAATTATGGACTTGGCCGCTGAAGGAAAAATCTTGCTCGAGGATGAGAGGGAAAGTTCGAATCAAGTCTCCATCACTTTTGGTTCACTTGATCCCATTGTCCTTTCAATTTTGTCGAAGTACATGAATGTGAGGGTATCCAAACTGCATCACCACCAAAGATGATTAAATTTGGTGACTTTAAGCCTGTCAATGTGAACACATCATTGTTTCTCCCTATAGTAAATAAAGTAATAGTGGAGGAAGGATCTCAAGAGAAAAATGAATCATATGTTGGTCAAACTAATGATAAAGGTTGGATTCTTGTGACTCGACGGAGACGTTGCAATACAAATTCATAAAAGGAGTCAAGTAAGCAATTTACTAGGGAAAAATGGAGAAAATACCCAAGAAGAAAATGGTAAATAAGGATCGGAAGAAAACAAAAAAAAAAAGAGGAGAATCACTATCAAAGGCTACGTCGTCCAGTGACATTAGAAGAATTCTTGCCAAGCTGGTTATGCGTGCAAGTAGAATCTTGTTGTAAGGTAGATGAGGAAGAAACAAAAAAGGAAGATCCATCAATGCTTCCGCTTTCATTCTCTGAAAAACTCACTGAGCGTCCCTTTGAAGAAGTGGACACTTGTGATGCAAAAATTACATTTACTAATGATGATCTTTTGCTTGGTGAAACACACCATAATCGTCCCTTGTTTATGGTTGGATTTGTGTGTGAGCGGAGAGTAAGTAAAATCTTGATTGATGATGGATCTAGCGTCAATATTCTCCTAATTCGTATTGTCAAAGAGCTTGGCATACCGATGGATGGACTATGTGAAAGTCTTTTGATGATTCAAGGATTCAATAAAGGGGGCCAAAGAGCTATAGGGGCTATCAAATTAGAAATAAATATGGGAGATATGCGTTCGAGTGCATGGATGCACGTGATCGATGCAAAAAGCTCATAAAATATCTTGTTAGGGAGGCCATGGATACACGAGAACTAGGTGGTATCATCCACATACCATCAATGCTTGAAGTACTGGGAAGATAGGGTCGAAAAGAAGATAGTTGTTGATGGTAAGCCCTTTACAGAGGTTGAATCATACTTTGCCAATGCAAAATTCTACTTAAAGAATTATGTCTCAAATGAAGTTAAGGTTAATGATGTTATGTTGACCAAAAGTGTTGCAAAGAAGGTTGATGTCACAACTGGCAAGGCAACGATTACGGTTGAAAAAGATCACGTGCTTTATGATAAGAACAGAATAAATGAGGCATCTTCCAGTAAAAAAGTGACTCATGTTCTTCGCTATGTTCCAAAGGCAATGAAGGTTGAAGATCTATCTTCTGAACTACAAGGTAATGTGTTAGGAGACTTGACCCTTACTATCAAGAAATTAAAGCAATTAAGTCGTCTAAAAAGTTGATTAAAGGGTTTGTAAAATCATCAAATCTTAATTGCTTCTAAATCTAGCACTTCCTACAAGGCGCACAGATGAGGGCTTTGATCCAAATGCCTACATATTGTTAGTGAAAGCTGGATATGATCCTAATGTATCATCCAAGTTGGGTAAGCTACCACCTGAAGCTTTTAACCCTGCTCAAAAGATTATGATAGAGAAAGGGTACCCCCTAAAACAATCACGTGAAGGTTTGGGTTACAAACAACCCGCCAATCCGTATTTCCACAAAAAGGGCAAGTTGTAACTATATTACTACTAAAGCAAAGTCTACCACATCTAATGAGAAGCCTTCAATATTTGATCGACTTATAAAACCAAGGACCTCAGCCTTTGATAGGTTGGGACCATTGAATAAGGAACACAAACGTCATGGAAGTAATAGAAGGATCGAATAGAATGCTCGAGTCTGATTCTCTTTTCCTGAGCTGTTTAAATACACCGTATCCGATATTCATTCGCATTGCATAATTAAATTGGGACTACGGACGTATTCCGGGAGCTTTCCCCCTGTACTGCATCTTTACATTTGGAACCATGGGACGTATCCCGAAAGATTCCATCGTGTGATACTTTGTGCTGAGCCAAGGGCTCCCTGTTGCTATTTTACTTTAAGATTTATTCGTTTCTACTGCTTACCTTATATTTTATATCCTTCTGTACTATTTTAAACTGTTTTACTTATAAAAATCCAGTAAAGCCTTAACCTGAACTCGTCACTACTTGACTGGGGTTAGGCTTGGCACTTACTGGGTACCAATTGTGGTGTACTCATGCCCTTTCCTACACATGTTTTTCATGTGCAGATCTAGGTACCAGCACTCAGTTTCGTGGCTAGGGGTCCGAGTAGCTGCTTCGAGGAGACCGAAAGGTAATTCTGTCGCATCCGCAGAGTCCTTCGAGTCACCTTCCACTCCATATTTTGATAGACATCTTATGTATTTTCTCTTCTTCGTTGTATAGAGCTAATTTAGTACAAAGCTTGTGACTAGATGTGACATTTCGGGTTTTGGGAAGTATATTTGTATATGCCGAGCGACTATGTTATGTCTTCTGTGTTCTTCTTTCTGTTTTTATTTATTATATCATATTTATTTTTCCGCAAATTTAGGATTACCTAGTCGTAGAGACTAGGTGTCGTCACGATACCTTCCGGAGGGTAAATCGGGTCGTGACAAAGGGATCACAAAAATACATAACCATCAAGATAGAAAAGCAGCCATGTATGTCTCATCTTTCTTGTTTCCCATAACTCCTAGCTTATGGAATAAGGCTTCTTCAACCGTCGACCAATTTGGTGGAATTTGACTGGATTGTTGTTGTTGTTGTCAACAATCGACCAATTAACTGCTTTCTCTACGACCCCGGTAGGATTGTGCGTCGATTTCAAATGAGTAGACTTCTTTTCTTTCCTTAATGGAGGTTGAGTGTCCTTCATTGTCTTTCTGCACCAATACTCTATCTATTTTTCACTGAAATTGTTGGGTCATTGCCACTTCCCTCTCGGAGGTGATGGAAGGCATCAAATAAATGCTCACAAATCTAGGGAAAAAACCTTCTCCCTTTGTCATACATGCATGTAAGTTCTTCAAGATTTGGCACAACTTCCTCGTAAGGAGATCCTGTTATAGTCAGATCGTCGATCTTCCATAAATCCCTAAGTGATATGGATAGTTCTCCAGTAGAGACAAGCAATGTATTTGTAACAGTGCACCATGCCTTTAAGAAAGCCTTCATGATATTTGTTTTATGGTCACATGTGAAGAGTGAAAAATATACAACGTCATAAATCCTTGCGCCCTCTAGGGTTAGATGACACCTACTTAAGACATCGTCTGCCCATTCCCAGTAGCCAGGAACGTAATGACATTCACTGTCGAACACTAAATCATCACCATAATAAGGTTTCTTGTTAATAATTTTCCGCCCCAAGCATAGTAAGGTACTTGCGACATTCCAAGCATGATGATTATGGGTGTAAAGTATCTATATCTTGGGAGGACGACAATTGTATTCAAGTGTCCAGTCTGCCAAATAAGGTGGATCCCTCAAAGGGAGCCACGAAGCTGCAACATATTGGCCGACTAGTGACCTATCAACTAATAACCTCGTCTCCACCTTGCTCCCCTTATGGTCCGAAATAACAAGGTATTGTGAATTGGAGAAAGAAAGTCTTTGAGTCTTTGTAGTAAACCATATTTAGACTGCAAAAAGAGCTAAAAGTGTTCATTAGCACTTATCTTAGAAAGGTAATATTCATGGTCTTAAATCCTTAATATAATATGTTCTATCTCAAGACTAATCCTACCAAGCATGATAAAAGTAAAATCTTTAGCTTAGATAGTGTAATGATCTTTGCCTCTGATAAAGTAAATTTTTTGGCTTAGGCGGTGTAATGGTCTATGCCTTACATAAAATGAAGTCAAATATTTAAAAAAAATAAAGTTTTCGACTTAGACGGTGTAATGATCTTTGCTTTTAACAAAATAAAGTCTTTAGCTTAGAAGGTATAATGGTCGTCGCTTCAGGAAAAATAAAATCTTTGGCGCAGACGCTCTAATGGTCTCCGCCTCAGATAAAGTAAATTTTTTAGCTCAGATGGTGTAGTGGTCTTCGCCTTAGATAAAGTAATGTCATATCTTTAAATAAAGTAAGATCTTTGGCCCAGATGGTGTAATGGTCTTCACCTCAGATAAAGTAAATTTTTGGCTTAGATGGTGTATTAATTGATCTTTACCCCAGATAAAGTAAATTCTTTAGCTCAGGCGATATAATGGTCTTTGCATCGGATAAAGTAAATTTTTGGCTTAGGCGGTGTATAGCATTCGTCTCGGACAAACAAAATCTCCAGCTTAGACGGTATAATGATCTTCGCATCGGACAAAATAAAACTTTCGGCTTAGACAAAGTAATAGTTTTCGCCAAACAAAATTAAAAGGTTATTTGCTGACAAGCAAAATAACTGAAGTTAAGCCAAAGAACAATAATAATACAAGAACAAATGGTTAGACTTTTGTGAATAGCCAGGTGACATCAGCTAAAGATGGATTCATAGCACATGAAGATTTTATCTCAACGAAAGAATATTTGATCAAGTCCACCCCAATAAAGAGCCCATGAGCTATGTATTAAGGAAGTCAATTAAGTAGACTTATAATTTTGACTGAATTTAGAGACAAGTTCTGCTTTGGATTCTAGCAAGCAACACACGGATAAAAAGATGAGTATACTGAATTAAAAATAAAAAAGAGTTTCAGTGAATTTTCACATACAGATTTTGAAACCATAGTTAATTAATCATTGACACTAAAGTCTTTTTTTCTCTTTTTCCGGAAAAATGCATATACAAAGAAAATATACTACTGGTAGTGACTAATCAACTTGATAAAGTGATCATAGAGCCTCAATTTAAAGCATAAATAACAGGTTATATCTACTAACTTTCCAAAGGTAATAAAAAATTGTGGATATTCAAAAATGAGGATCTGCTCATTTGTACACAAAACCAAAGTGCAGGGATATTCATGAATGATCCAAGCAAGTAATTAATGCATAAATTAAAACAACAATTCTAATAAATAAAACCATCATGGAATGGTACAAAGAAAAAGAGAGTGGTGTCGTACTTCTCCATATTTGAAAGAATAAATTGGAACTAAAAGTTTGGAATAAAGGAACAAAGTCCAATAATACATTCACGTGAGATTTTTTTCTTTTAAAAAAAGATACAAAAGGGTGACATGGACAGGGAAGTACTTGCTATTCTTGAAAATAATACAACAAATTCACATGATTCATCAAAGTTCAAGCAACTTTTATTCATGATGAGAAATACAACAAACTATTTGACTTGCTTTTAAATGGGAGAAATATAAATGAGAGTATTACCTTCTGAAAAATAGTAGAGTATTCCTTGATCTCCCCAAGTTTGCTGATGTTCGGTAAAAAATACATATATTTAATCATCAGTGTCTCATATGCTAGTACTTTTAATCGTCTTTTGAGTATAAATTATATTACTTTATACTTAATATTATATTTTAACTGTGTAAGAATAAAGTAGTGTGGATGAAGAGATTTGGAGCAAATTGAATAAAAATATATATATAATAAGACAAAGGGGGGACACCATTTGGTCTTTGTCCCCCAAGTGAAAGACAAGAAACAAAGAAGAAAGCACACGTTTATAAGCAATTGGAAGTTGGTCGTAGGAAAGGAATTGAAGTTGAAAACATACGGGTTTGAGCGCCAGGTCCAGCGCTTGGCGCTGGTCTGAACGCTGACGGCAGAGACTTTTCCTATTTCGACCGGGACAAGGTTATTTCGGTCCTACATGGCCCCAATTCGTATAAAAGGGGTTCTAACCTATTTTGGAGGAGGAGGAGGACGTTTTTAAAGTAACTTTTGGACGAAGGGAAAGCACAGAGCCGTCGTGGAGGCCTGGTTTCATCTTTCTTCCATCAAACTTTGTAATTTTTATGTTTCTTTCTATGATTTGTAATTTGTCTACCATGTCTATGTTGATCTAAACTTCACATTCTAGGGTTGTGGTTCTTTCATGACTATTGTTATTCGAATATTGATTTTAATTTCTTAGTTTATTGTATTAGTTTATTTATTCATTCCTGCACTTAAATATTTTATTGCTTGATCACCGATTGAATACTATCTACGAATCTAGAATTGAACTCGAAAATGAAAATTCTAGATTGAATATAGGATTGAGTACAACAAGTTCTTTAACCTGGGCATCGGGGAACGAATTCGCGGTTAGGATAGACATATACCTAATTTCCTTGTTTGGTTGATTTACTGAGATTATAAATACGTTCTTGTTAGTTCTAATTCCATAGACATATAGGCGTTAGATTAGCTTGAATAGGCGAGTAAGAACTCGACAGATTCTTATGAGCAATATTAACTTTGTTAACCAATAAACTAGATAAATTAGTTAGTCAATTCAATTGAAGAATACAATATGAATGTTAGTTAGGCCATAACCCTAGATCGTTTCCATCACATTGATAATATAAAAATATGCTTTTCCTCTGTTAAAAGTTCATTAGTTATTTTCTTTTTAGTTTAATTACTTTAGCATCACTATTTTTAGTTTAATTCTTGTTTAGATAATTAGGATAGTCTAATTTAGTTAATAGTTAATCACAAGTCCTTGTGGGTCTGATATCCGACTTTTAGTCACTTTTGTTACTTGACGGCTACATATACTTACGTGTGCGTTTGGCCGCAACAAATTTTCGGCGCCATTGCCGGGGACTTAATTACTGATTACATCTAAGTTTAGCTTTTAGTTGATTTTTATTCAAGTTTTTAATTTTCTTATTTAGTTAGTATTTTGTTTTCTTATTTTGACATGACATCTTTGAATGAAAATTATTTGAATGATGATTATTCTTACTTTGATGATCCTTGTCTCTGGAGGACCCCACTGGTGCAAAAATTATTCGAATGTTCCTAGGAGCAGGTTGTGCGCACAAACTCAATCCTATGAGTGGAATATTTGTAGCATGTGTGGTGGTCAAGGTGGCCATTGAAATGGTTGTCCTAATTCTTTATATCCTTCTCTGAGCCCTTATTATGACTTTTCTAACAGTGTTTGTGAGTTTGATAGGGGAAATAAAGTGTAGGATATGAAACATGATGCATATATTAGGGATATTTTGAGGCAAGTAGCAGAATAATAGGATGAACGAAAAAAGATATAAAAAGAATGAGGGCAAAAATCACACCAATATGGAAGAATTAAATGAAGAGAGCGAGTACCAGCTAGAGGAAATTTTTTAAAAAGAGGAGATTTTGAGTCAAATTTGGCTGGTAGAACAACCTGAAAAGTTAGAAATATATGAGGCTCAACGTGAGAAAATTACATATGGGATTAAAGACTTACTAGAAGGAAGAGCTGGATTGGGACAAGAGATTGAAAAATTTGGCACCGCTATTCACGACTTGGAAGCTCAATTGAATGCAAAGATTGTTGATTCTAACGCCCAACAAAATAGTTCTGAGCTGTGTAAAGTTGAAAAGGAGCTTATACGCCAAATTGAGAAGCTTTAGTGGAGAGTCAATCATTCAACCATGCTTTTATTAATGATGTCCATGTTGAGGAAAACACACTAGAGTCATGTGAGAAGTAGATAATATTATATTTGAAGACCCTAGTGTGTGCACATATAGGGATGTAATAGTGACACGATTCTAGAGTTGGAGCGTACTGGTCCTCATTTCATGCATTTTTCGACATTGTATTTTGATGATGATATGAAAATTGAGTCATTCGAGCCTTTGGAGGAGCTAACGGATGAGGAGTAAGGTGCTCACATTCTGGAATTTATTGTGCCAGAGAGACATAATTTCATACCTGTGATGACCCAAGGGGCCATTTTATGAATTTAGATCTAATTCTAGGCTTATTAGCCATAAAAGACTAATTTTAGTTACCTCGATTTGCGTGCATAGTCCAAGCGTGAAACCGGAAAGCTTTTTATGGGAAAATATGAGAAATAGTAATTTCTAGAGTTAAAATATGGTTTTAGGTGACTTTGGTCAATATTTTTGGTAGACGATCTCGGATCTGTGTTTCGACGATCCAGGGAGGTCCGCAGTAAAATATGGGACTTGGGCGTATGCTTGGAATTAAATTCCGAGGTCCCTAGCCTTAGAAAATAATTTTTGAAGAAAATTGTTCAGCTGGTTAATTCAAGAAATAAAGAAATGAAATAATATGTAAATTGATGATATCAGGCCTGTATTTTGGTTCTGGAACCCGGAACAAGTTTGTTATGATATTTAAGTGCTATCTGTGAAATTTGATGAGAATAGGAGTTGATTTGATGTAATTTGGACATCCTGTTGAAAAGTTGGAAATTTGAGTGTTCTTGAGAAAATCATGAGTTTTGATGTTAAATCTGTAGATTTTGATGTTATTTTGATGATTTGATCGCACGAGCAAGTCCGTATGGTATTTTTAGACTTGCGTGCATGTTTGGTTTGGAGCCTCGAGGGCTTGAGTGCGTTTCGGATAGGCTACGGAGTGTCTAGACTTAGAAAATAAATACCCAACAACTGAACATCTGGTGTTGCAGGCCTCAGATCTCACAAATGCGAGATCGGGTTTCGCATTTGCGAAGTCAATGGCCAGCCTCAGATCTCGCATTAGCGAGATTCTGGGTTGCAATTGCGATAATGCCCTTCGTCGCAAATGCGACATTTTTATCGCATTTGCGAAAATCCTCAGAAATTCCAAGGTTCGCAAATGCGAGACCCGCAACCTGTTATATCATATTTTTGATGGGTTTTTCATTTCTTTTTCAATTCTCTCAAACCCTAAACCTCCATAGGCGGTTTTCCAAAGACGCAAACTACTCCAAACCATTGGTAAGTGATCTCCAACTCATTCTTTTCAATTCTTAACAACTTTTAACAAGATTACAACCAAAATTCTAGAGTTTTCATGGTAAAAATTGGGGTTTTGGGTAGAACTTAGGAATTTCAAAATTTGGGAAATTAGACCTCGAATTACGGTCGGATTCCAATACCAATTGAATATCCGGGCTCGGGGGAGATTGGATAAACGGGTTTTGATCCGAACCTCGAGTTTAGACCAAGCGGGTCCAGAGTCGATTTTTGAATTTGGATAAGAAAACCTAGGAGAACCATTGTTTTTCAATAAAGTTGATTCCTTTAGGATATGATTGATAACATTGAACCAATTGTGATTAGATTCGAGCGGATTAGAAGCAAATTCTAAAGGAAAGGCAGTGCTAGAGCAGTGAATTGCTTGTGAGATCAAGGTAAGTGCTTGGTTTAACCTTGACTTGAGGGAATAGGAATCTCCAACATGAATGTTATGTGAAATTGATTGTGTGTGGTATATAGGTGAGGTGACGAGTACCTATGCACTATCAAATTGTTTGTTTAACATGATCCTTTCCCCGTTTCCAATTATTTGCTTCTTTGCTTAATTATTGGGTGATCATTGAGGCTTACATGGCCATTTGATTTCATTAAATTATTGTCAAGTATTGTTTCAAATATGTTAAAAATGTTGGTTGTTCCCTTGATTTTTGATGTGATACACAAGGATTGAGCTGGATGAAAACGTTATGATATGTACATATGTCCTGATTTGTTTCACTATGAAATGCCATTTGATGAAGTTATGAGTTATATCGATTTCTGTTTACAATTGTTGAGACAAAAATATTGTGAAAGGCTTGGTCTGAATTGCGAAAGTTTTCATAAATAAATAAACTGGTATGATATGTCTGGTGGAAGCGAGTTGCATGCCACAACAAGGAGTAATATGGGTGGACAGGTGGGATCAGGTTGCACGCCGCAACATGTGTAATAAGGGAGATATATATAGGGAGGTGTAATAAGCGGGTCAGGTGGGAGCGGGTTGCACACCGCAACAAGGAGCAATAAGGGAGGACACCTATGTTTTACTGATTTTTCAAGAAAAAGTAAAATTTGAAAAATCACAGTTTTACTCTACTACTTTATGTATTTTACACTTACTTTTATTTTAAAATCAAAACTTTGGAAACTTTGGAAATTTATGTGAGATTTTGGTTATAGCTGAGGCTTGGAAAAGGCAACTGAATTATTTTATTTGATGTTACAAGTTTATTGTTCTTGTTTTGTTTAGAATTGTTCTTTTTTCTTGCTTTGTTATATATATATATATACACTGTTACAGGTTATGCTACATTGCCCCGCCTTAGTCTCGTCACTATTTTGTCGAAGTTAGGCTCGACACTTACTCAGTACATGGGATCGGTTGTACTGATACTACACTCTGCACTCTTTTGTGCAGATCCAGGTACTGGCCAACATTAAGAGATCTTAATAGCCGACATCATCCATTCAGAGACAAGGTAGATCTACTGCTGTCGGCAGATTCCTGGCGTCTTCTCTTAGTTTTATAGTTCCTGTTTTATTACATTCAAAACAACTACATTATTTCTTTCAGCCCATAATTTGTAGTACTCCTAGTGGTTCGTGAATTATGACACTAGACCCTAAGGGTAGTCTTATGGTTATTTATTTAGTTAGAGGCTCGGTTTAATTATTCATTTATTATTTTATTCGTGAATTTTTGCGTGGAAGTAATAAATTTAGTTATTCTTGAATTGTTCTATTGTAAGTAAATAGAATTTAAAGGAAATTAATTAAATAAGTTCTAACATTGGCTTGCCTAGAAAGTGTGGTGTTAGGCGTCATCACGATCCCTTAGGTTGGGAATTTGGGTCGTGACAAAGTTAGTATCTGAGCACTAGGTTGCTTAGGTCTCACAATTCACGAACAAGCTTAATAGAGTCTGAAGGATCGGTATGGAGACGTCTGTACTTATCTCTCAGAGGCCATCGAGTTAGGAAACAACTCCATTTTTATTTCTATTCTATCGTGCGATTCTTGTTATCACAAATACTGATTGAACTCTTCTATTCTCTCACAGATGGCGAGAACACGTGCTTCCTCTTTCGCTGACCAATTATCCGGTCTTCCAGCAGTAGCAACTCCTACTAGGGACAGAGGCCGAGGCCATGTCCGAGGCCGAGGCAGGGGCATGACACATCCTGTTGCTCAGACAGCAACCCCAGGTTGAGATTCACGAGGGGGTTCCAGCGGGACCAGCTTAGGTCCCAGAGGGGTTTATTGCCACCTCAGTGCTTCAGGACGCTTTGGTCCGGTTAGTGGGCATCATGGAGAGTGTAGCCAGAATGGCACATTCCCAGTGGCAGTGACCACATCTCAGGCTGGATGAGGGATTCAGAATGTTGTTACTCATACTCTTGATCAGACCACTCCCCAAGTTCAGACCCCAGCGGCTAATCCAGTTGGGGTAATTCATCCAGTTGCCGCAATGTCGCATATTGATGGGGCAACTATGTCCACCGATTCTTTGTGGAGGTTGGATAGATTCATTAAGTTATTTCTTGTTCATTTCGGTGGTGAGACTTTAGAGGATCCTCAGGAATATCTGGATAGTTGTCATTAGGTTTTGCGTAATATGGGTATTTTGGAGACCAATGAGGTCGATTTCGCTACTTTTCAGATGACTGGTTCCGCCAAGAAATGGTGGAGGGATTACTTGTTGACTAGACCAGTTGCATCGCCTGCTTTGACTTGGGATCAGTTTTATCATCTCTTTTTGGAGAAGTTCTTGCCTGTTACTACTCGAGAGGAGAAGCGTCGTCAGTTTGAGCGACTTCAGCAGGGCAGCATGACTATCACCCAGTATGAGAATCGGTTTGTGGATTTGGCTAGGCATGCTATTCTTTTGTTGCCCACAGAGAGAGAGAGATAGAGAGAGAGAGAGAGAGAGAGAGAGAGAGAGAGAGAGAGAGAGAGAGAGAGAGAGAGGGTCAAGCGGTTTATTGAGGGCCTTGCTCAACCCATCAGGTTTAAAATGGATAAGGAGACAGGGACCGATATTTCTTTTCAGGATGCGGCTAATGTGGACACGAGGATTGAGTCGGTTCTTGGGATTTCAGGTCAGGGGTCGGACAAGAGACCTCACCATTCCGGTGGATTCAGTGGTGTCTCGTCTGGAGGCGGGATTTCATTTAGCAGAGGCCAGTCTTCCAGGACATTTCACTCAGCACTTCAAGTTTCACATGGTACTTCAGGTGGTCGTGGTTCTTATACGCCTCCTTCCGCTCAGCCAGTCTACAGTGCCCATTTAGCTCCTATTAGAGAACCTCCTCTGCGGAGTTATTATCGAGGTCAGCCGGTTCGTCAAGGTCAATCTTCGTATCAGGAGGGATGTTTTGAGTGTGGTGAATATGGGCATGTTCGGAGAACTTGTTTGATATATGCAGGCAATCAACTTCAGTATCAGGGTTCTCGTGCTATAGTTCCAGCACCAGCTTCAGTACCACCTGCCCAACCAACCAAGGGGTGGAGGTCAGGTAGCTCGAGGTGGAGGTCAGGTTGCTAGGGGTGGAGGACAGCCCGCTAGAGGTGGAGGTCCACTTATCAGAGGTCCTCCTGGAGACGTAGTTTAGGGTGGCGGGGCCCAACCCCGATTATATGCATTTTCAGCCAGGCCTGAGGCGGAGTCTTTCGATGCTGTTATTACAGGTATCATCTCAGTTTGCGATAGAGCTGTTTCAATTTTGTTTGATCCGAGGTCTACTTATTCTTATGTTTCATCCTATTTTGCCTCGTATTTGATTGTGCCCCGTGATTCCTTGCGTGTTTCTGTTTATGTGTCTACACCGCTGAGGGATGCTGTTGTGGTAGATCGTGTGTATAGTTCGTGCGTAATAGTCATTGGGGGTCTTGAAACTAGTGTAGACCTTTTGCTTCTTGACATGGTCGATTTTGATGTTATATTGGGCATGGATTGATTGTCACCGTATTATGCCATTTTGGACTGTCACGCCAAGAAAGTTACTCTAGCCTTGCTAGGGTTGCCTTGATTAGAGTGGAAAGGGACTCCTGGCCATTCTCCCAGCAAAGTAATTTCTTATGCCAAGGCTCGTCGTATGGTTGAAAAGGGGTGTTTGGCTTATCTAGCTCATATTCATGACTCTGAGGCTGAGGTTCCTTCTATAGATTCAATGCCTATTGTTCGTGAGTTTCCCGAGTTGTTTCCTGCAGACCTGCCGGGGATGCCACCCGACAGGGATATCGATTTTTGTATTGATGTGGCTCCGGGCACTCGGCCCATTTCCATTCCTCCCTATCGGATGGCCCCACCAGAGTTGAAAGAATTGAAAGAGCAGTTGCAAGACTTGCTTGATAGGGTTTTATTAGACCCAATGTCTTGCCTTGGGGTGCACCGATTTTGTTTGTGAAAAAGAAGGATGGGTCGATGAGGATATGTATAGACTACCGCATTTGAATAAAGTTACTATCAAGAATAAATATCCATTGCCGAGAATTGATGATTTATTTGATCAGCTTCAGGGTGCCAGTGTGTTTTCAAAAGTTGATCTGAGATCTGGTTACCATCAACTGAAGATTAGGGCGTCCGATGTTCCTAAGACAGCCTTTCATACGAGGTATGCGACATATGAATTTTTGGTGATGTCCTTTGGTTTGACTAATGCGCCAGCAGCCTTCATGGACTTGATGAATCGTGTTTTCAAGCCTCATCTGGATTCCTTTGTAATTGTATTCATTGATGATATTACGATATATTCCCGCAGTCGTGAGGAGCATGAACAACATCTCTGTATAACACTCCATACTTTGAGGGATAATCAGTTGTATGCAAAGTTTTCAAAATGTGAATTCTGGTTATATTTAGTAGCTTTCTTGGGTCATATTGTGTCAGCAGAGGGTATCCGGGAAGATCCTATGAAGATAGAGGCAGTCAAGAACTGGCCTAGACCCACTACAACCACAGAAATTAGAAGCTTCTTGGGTTTGGCAGGCTATTACCGTCGTTTTATGGAGGGGTTCTCATCTATAGCAGCCCCAATGACCAAATTAACTCATAAATGTGCCCCATTTAAATGGTCAGATGAGTGCGAGGCGAGCTTTCAAAAGCTCAAGACAGCCTTGACTTCAACTCCGATGTTGGTGTTACCACCAGATTCAGGTTCTTTCACGGTTTATTGTGATGCTTCCTGAGTTGGACTTGGGGCAGTATTGATGCAGGATGGCAGGGTGATTGCATATGCGTCTCGTCAGTTGAAAGTTCATGAGAAGAATTATCCTGTCCATGACTTAGAATTGGCATCCATTGTTAATGCATTGAAGATTTGGAGGCACAATCTCTATGGTGTGCTGTGTGAGGTTTTCATAGATCATCGTAGTCTCCAGCACCTGTTCAAACAAAAGGATCTAAATTTGAGACAGCGGAGATGGTTGGAGTTAATGAAGGATTATGATGTCACTATATTATATCATCTCGGGAAGGCCAATGTGGTGGCCGATGATCTGAGTAGGAAGTCGGTGAGTATGGGCAGCCTTGTATTTATTCCAGTTGTGGAGAGACCATTGGCTTCAGATATTCAAACTTTGGCTAATCAATTCGTGAGGTTGGATATTTCGCCCGACATTGCTTTAGCTTGTATAGTAGCTCGGTCTTCTTTAATTGAGCGTATCAGAGAGCGGCAGGATGATGACCCATATTTGATGGTTCTTAGGGACACAGTTCAGCACGGTGGTGCCAAGAAAGTTACAGTTGGATATGACGGTGTCTTGAGGATACAATGCCGTATATATGTGCCTAATGTTGATGGCCTTCGTGAGTTGATTCTTGAGGAAGCTCACAATTCTAAGTATTCCATTCATCCAGGTGCAACCAAAATGTACCATGACTTAAAGCAGCATTATTGGTGGAGAAGGATGAAAAAGGATATTGTTGCTTATGTGACTCGTTGTTTGAATTGTCAGCAAGTGAAGTATGAACATCAAAAACCCGGTGGTTTGCTTCAGCAGATAGATATTCCTGAGTGGAAGTGGGAGCGTATCACTATGGACTTCGTTGTTGGACTCCCACAGACTCAGAGGAAATTCGACGCAGTTCGGGTCATTGTGGATAGGCTGACTAAATCAGTACATTTCATTCCAGTGGCAAGTATTTATACTTCGGAGCGGTTGACTGCAATATATATTTGGGAGATTGTTCCCCTTCACGGTGTGCCCGTGTCTATCATTTTTGATCGGGGTAAGTAGTTTACCTCGCACTTTTGGGGGGCAGTTCAGCGTGAGCTGGGTACCCGAGTTGAGTTGAGTACACATTTTATCCTCAGACGGACGGGCAGTCCGAGCGTACTATTCAGATTTTAGAGGATATGCTCCGCGCTTGTGTAATTGACTTTGGAGGTTCTTGGGATCAGTTCTTTGCGTTAGTAGAGTTTGCCTATAATAATAGTTATCAGTCGAGCATTCAGATGGCTCCCTATGAGGCATTATATGGTAGACGGTGTAGATCGCTAGTTGGATGGTTTGAGCTTGGAGAAGCTCGATTATTGGGTACAGACTTAGTTCAAGAGGCCTTAGATAAGGTCAAGATTATTTAGGAGCAACTTCGTGTAGCTCAGTCTAGGCAAAAGAGTTATGCCGATCGAAAGGTTATAGATGTGGCATTCATGGTTGAAGAGAGAGTATTGCTTCGGGTATCACCCATGAAGGGTGTTATGAGATTTGGGAAGAAGGGTAAGTTGAGCCCCAGGTATATCGGGCCCTTTGAGATTCTTGATAGAGTGGGGGAGGTAGCTTATAGACTTGCATTAGCTCTAGGGTTATCCTCAGTTCATCCGGTATTCCATGTGTCCATGCTCCGTAAATATCATGGTGACACGTCCCACGTGTTAGATTTCAGTTCTGTCCAATTGGACAAGGATTTGACTTATGAGGAGGAGCCTGTGGCCATTTTAGACCGGCAAGTTCGTCAGTTGAGGTCAAAGAGTTATCCTTCAGTTCGAGTGCAGTGGAAGGGTCATCCCATTGAGGCAGTTACTTGGGAGTCCGAGTCGGACATGCAGAGTAAATATCCACACTTGTTTGCCAATCCAAGTAATTTTCCATGTCTGTTCGAGGTCGAACGTGTGTTTTAGATGTGGAGATTGTGATGACCCAAGGGGTCATTTTATGAATTTAGACCTAATACTAGGCTTATTAGCTATAAAAAGACTAATTTTAGTAACTTCAATTTGCGTGCACAGTCCGGGCGTGAAACCGGAATGTGAAAATATGAGAAATAGTAATTTCTAGAGTTAAAATTTTGTTTTAGTTGACTTTGATCAATATTTTTGGTAAACGGACCCGGATTTGTATTCCGAAGATCCCGAGAAGTCTGCAGTAAAATATGGGACTTGAGCGTATGCCCGTAATTGAATTCCGAGGTCCCTAGCCTTCGGAAACAATTTTTGAAGAAAGTTATTTTGCTGGTTAATTCAAGAAATAAAGAAATGAAATAATATGTGAAATTGATGATATCGGGCCTGTATTTTGGTTCCGGAGTCCGGAACAAGTTCGCTATGATATTTAAGTACTATTTTTGAAATTTGATGAGAATCGGAGTTGATTTGATGTAATTTGGACATTCGGTTGAAAAGTTGGAAATTTGAGTGTTCTTGAGGAAATCATGAGTTCTGAGGTTAAATTTGTAGATTTTGATGTTATTTTGATGATTTGATCGCACGAGCAAGTCCGTATGGTATTTTTAGACCTGCGTGAATGTTTGTTTTGGATCCCCGAGGGCTCGGGTGAGTGTCGGATAGACTACAGAGTGTCTAGACTTAAAAAAAAATACCCAACAGCTGAACATCTGGTGTTGCAGGCCTCAGATCTCGCAAATGCGAGATTAGGCTTCACATTTGCGAAGTCAATGGCCAGCCTCAGATCTCACATTTGCGAGATTATGGGTCGCAATTGCGATAATGCCTTTCGTCGCAAATGCGACATTTTTATCGCATTTGCCATAATCCTAAAATATTCCAGGGTTCGCAAATGCGAACTCCACTTTGCAAATGCGAACTCCAGTTTGCAAATGAGAGACCCGCAACCTGTTATATCAGATTTTGACGGGTTTTTCACTTCCTTTTCAATTCTCTCAAACCCTAAACCTCCATAGGCGGTTTTTTAAAGACCTAAACTTCTCCAAACCATTGGTAAGAGATCTCCAACTAATTCTTTTCAATTCCTAACAACTTTTAACAAGATTACAACCAAAATTCTAGAGTTTTCATGGTAAAAATTGGGTTTTTGGGTAGAACTTAGGTATTTCAAAATTTGGGGAATTAGACCTCGAATTGAGGTCAGATTCCAATACCAATTGAATATCTGGGCTCGGGGAAGATTTGGTAAACGGTTTTTGGTCCGAACCTCAAGTTTAGACCAAGCGGGTCCGGAGTCGATTTTTGAATTTGGATAAGAAAACCTAGGAGAACCATTGTTTTTCAATAAAGTTGATTCGTTTAGGATATGATTGATAACATTGAACCAATTGTGATTAGATTCGAGCGGATTAGAAGCAATTTCTAAAGGAAAGGCAATGCTAGAGCAGTGAATTGCTTGTGAGATCGAAGTAAGTGCTTGGTTTTAACCTTGACTTGAGGGAATAGGAATCCCCAACATGAATGTTATGTGAAATTGCTTGTGTGTAGGTGAGGTGACGAGTACCTATGCACTACCAAATTGTTTGTTTAACATGATCCTTTCCCCCGTTTCCAATTATTTGCTTCTTGGCTTAATTGTTGGGTGATCATTGAGGCTTACATGGCCATTTGATTTTATTAAATTATTGTCAAGTATTGTTTCAAGTATGTTAAAAGCGTTGGCTGTTCCCTTGATTTTTGATGTGATACATAAGGATTGAGCTGGATGAAAACGTTATGATATGTACATATGTCCTGATTTGTTTCATTATGAAATGCCATTTGATGAAGTTATGAGTTTGTGATAACCCAAGGGGTCATTTTATGAATTTAGACTCTATTCTAGACTTAATAGACCTAAAAAGATTAATTTGAAATACCTCAATTTGCGTGCGCAGTCCGGGCGTTAAATCGGAAAGCTTTTAAGTGAAAATATGAGAAATAGAAATTTCTGGAGTTAAAATTTGATTATAGTTGACTTTGGTCAACATTTTGAGTAAACGAACCTGGATCCGTGTTTCGACGATCCGGGAGGTCCGCAGTAAAATATGGGACCCAGGCGCATGCCCGGAAATGAATTCCGAGGTCCCAAGCCTTAGAAATCAATTTTTGAAAGAAATTATTTTCCTGAAATATTTATGAAATAAAGAAAAGAATTAATGTTTTAAACCATTGGTATCGGGCACGTATTTTGGTTACGGAGCCCGGTAAAGATTGTTATAGTATTTAAAGGTTTATTGTGAAATTTGGTGAAAACGGAGTTTATTTGACGTGATTCGGATATCCGGTTGAGAAATAATGAACTTTAAGTGTTCTTGAGAAAAATTATGAGTTTTGAGGTTTAATTCATAGTTTTTCATGTTATTTTCATCATTTGATCGCACGAGCAAGTCCGTATGATGTTTTTAGGCTTGCGTGCATGATTTGTTTAGAGCCCCGAGGGCTCGGGTGAGTTTCGAGTAGGTTTCGGAGTGTTAAAGATTGAAAACAATCACTGCTGGTGCACCAGTTCTGGTGGGCCCGCACCTGCGAGCTTGCAGTTGCGGACCATCAGCTGCAGGTGCGGCCCAGCCCAGCCCCTTATTTTTTCGCAAGTGCGAACTTAGTTCTGCAGAAGCGGTTCTGCAGGAGCGGATTCTCCTCCGCAGGTGCGGCCCTCAGCGACTTTGCCTATTTCCGTAGGTGCGACCATTTATTCGCACCTGCGAAAGCGCAGGTGCGACCCAAGCACCGCAGGTGCGAAGGTCGACTACCCAGCTATTTAATTACTCTTTTAAAAATGGGCAGACCTTTCTTCTTCATATTTTTCGAACCTCACAGCCCTAGGAACGATTTTCTTCACCAAATATCATCCCCAAGTTATTGGTAATCAATTCTAAACTTTACTCTTTCAATTACTCATTGTTTTTCATCACTTTTGAATAAAAAACTAGGAATTTTATGGTAAACATTGATGGTTTGGGTAGAATTAGGGAATTTTGTAAAAATCGAATATTTACCTCGAATTGAGGTCAGATTTCGAAACTAATTGTACATTCGGGTTCGTGGGTGAATATGTAAACGTAATTTGGTCCGGACCCCGAGTTTAGACCAAGCGTGCCCGGGGTCGAGTTTTCACCCTTTTTAGAAAACTTAGGAAAACTTATAATTTTCAATAAAGTTAGTTCCTTTAGCCTTAATTAATGATATTGAGTTAATTATGATTAGATTCGAGACAGTTAGAACAAGATTCTAAAGGAAAAACTGTATTTGAGCAGTGAGTGACCTGCGAAGTCGAGGTAAGTACTTGGTTTAACCTTGATTTGAGGGAATAGGAATCCCCAACTTATTTGCTATGTGAATTTGCATGTGTGTGGTGTATAGGTGAGGTGACGAGTATCTATGCACCACCAAATTGGCTGTTAAACATGATTCCTTCCCCGTTTCTAATTTAATTGATTCATGTCTTAATTGTTCTATGTTCATTATTTTTTCTATGACTACTTGGCTTTGTTACTTTGTTGTTAAATCTTGTTGTAGTTATTTTGGAAGAGTATTGGTTGTTTATTTGGTTCCCTTGTGGTACATAAAGGTTGAGCAATTTGACATTGTTTTACGAGATATATATATTTATGCTCCTGCTGGTTTCATGGTTGAGAGGATATTGATGATGTTTATGAGAAAATACAACTTCTTATTTATAATTGTTGAGACAGAAATATTGTGAAAGGCTTGGCCTGAATTGTGAAATTTATAAATAAATTGATATGATATGTCTGGTGGGAGCGGGTTGCACGCCGCAAAAGGGAGTGATAAGGTTGGACAGGTGGGATCGGGTTGCACGCCGCAACAGGAGCAATAAGGGTAATATATTTAGGGAGGAGCAATAAGGGTGGACAGGTGGGAGCAGGTTGCACGCCGCAACAAGGAGCAATAAGGGAGGACACTTATGTCTTACTGATTTTTCAAAGAAAACAAGGATTTGAAAACTTACTATTTTATTTTACTATTTTTCATATTTTGCACTACTTTTATTTAAAGTTAAAGTTTGAAAATTTGGAAATTTCATGAGAATTCGTTATAGCTGAGACCTGGAAAAGGAGACTGAGTTATTTTAATCGTTGTTGCAGTATCTATTTATTTGTTTTAGATTTCCTTCTTGCTTTATATATTATTTTCACAGGTTATATTGTTAATGCCCCGCCGTAGCCTCGTCACTACTTCGTCGAGGTTAGGCTCGTCACTTACTCAGTACATGGGGTCGGTTGTACTGATACTACACTCTGCACTCTTTTGTGCAGATCCAGGTACCGGCCAACACTAGAGATTTTTAGAGCAGTCGTCCGTTTATTCGGAGACACGAGGTAGATCTGCTGGCGTTCGCAGATTCCTGGAGTCTTCTCCTATTTTTATAAACACTATTTTGTTATATTCAGAACATTTACACTATTTCTTTCAGCCCAATATTTGTAATATTCTTTAGTAGTTCGTGAATTGTGGTAGCCTTAGAGTTATTTATATAATTAGTTCGTGGCTCGATTTATTTAATTGTTCATTATTTTATCCTTGGAATTATTTATCGAAAACCATTAGATTCAATTTACTTTAGATTGTTTTATTATGTATAAATGAATAATTAATGCAAAATAGTTAATCGAATTCTAATATTGGCTTGCCTAGCAAGTATGGTGTTAGGCGTCATCACGATCCTTAAGGTTGGGAAATTTGGGCCGTGACAAGTTGGTATCAAAGCTCTAGGTTGCTAAGGACTCACAATTCACGATAAGCTTAGTAGAGTTTGAAGGATCGGTATGGAGACGTCTGTACTTATCTATCGGAAGCTATTGAGTTAGGAAACAACTCCATTTTTATTTATATTCTATCATGCGATTCTTATATCTCAAATACTGATTGGGTTCCTCTATTCTCTCGCAGATGGAGAGAACACGTGCTTCATCTTTCGCTGACCAGCATTCCGGTCCTCCAGCAGCAGTAGCTCTTACTAGGGGCAAAGGCCGAGGCCGCGCCAGAGGCCGAGGCAAGGGAAGGACTCAACCCACTGCTCAGGCAGCAACCCCAGCTGTGGAACCTCAGATCGAGATTAATGAGGGGGTTCCAGCTTAGACCGTTCCAGCGGGACCAGCTAAGGTCCCCGAGGGGTTTATTGCTACCCCGGTTCTTCAGGATGCTTTGGTCCGGTTAGTGGGCCTGATGGAGAGTGTGGCCCAGACTAGCACATTCCCGGTTGCAGCAACTGTATCTCAGGCTGGAGGAGGGCCCCAGACTCCTGCTACCCACACTCCAAGTTCAGACTACGCCTCAGGTTCAGACCCCAGCAGCCAATCCTGTTGGGGTAATTCAGCCAGTTGCTCCAGCGCCGGCTGTTGATGGGGCATCCATGTCTTCAGATGCTTTGTGGAGACTTGATAGATTTATTAAGCTATTTCCTATCCATTTCAGTGGTGAGACTTCAGAGGATCCTCAGGAATATTTGGATTGTTGTCATGAGGTTCTGCGTAATATGGGTATTCTGGAGACCAATGGGGTCGATTTCGCAGCTTTTCAGATGACTGGTTCTGCCAAGAAATGTTGGAGGGACTATTTGTTTACTAGGCCAGTTGGATCACCTGCTCTGACTTGGGATCAGTTCTCTCATCTCTTTATGGAGAAGTTTTTGCATGTTACTACTCGAGAGGATAAACGTCGTCAGTTTGAGCTACTTCAGCAGGGCAACATGACCATGACCCAGTATAAGACTCGTTTCATGGATTTGACTAGACATGCTATTCTCTTGTTGCCTACATAGAGATAGAGGGTCAGATGGTTTATTGAGGGCCTTGCTCAGCCCATCAGGTTGTAGATGGCCAAGGAGATAAGGACCGAGATTTCTTTTCAGGACGCATCTAATATATCTAGGGGGGTTGAGTCAGTTCTTGGGATGGGAGGTCAGGGGTCAGACAAGAGACCTCGCCATTCCGGTGGTTTCATTGGTGCCTCATCTGTAGGAGGGACTTCATTTAGTAGATTCCATCCTTCCAGGCCATTCCATTCAGCATTACAGGCTTCACATGGTACTTCTGGAGGTTGTGGTTCTTATATGCCTCCTTCTGCTCAGCCAGTCTACAGTGCTCCTTCAGCCCCTATTAGAGCACCTCCTTTGCAGAGTTATTATTGTGGTCAGTCGGCTCGTCAGGGTCAGTCCTCATATCAGGAGGGATGTTTTGAGTGTGGTGAATATGGGCATATTCGGAGAGATTGTCCGAAGTTTCTGGTTAATCAGCATCAGCACCAGGGTTCTCGTGCCATAGTTCCGGCACCAGCTGCAGCACAACCTGCCCAACCAGCAAGGGGTAGGGTCAGGTAGTTAGAGGTAGAGGCCAAAATGTTAGAGGTGGAGGACAGATAGTTAGAGGTAGAGTTCAACCCGCTAAAGGTGGAGGTCCTTCTAGAGGTGTGGTTCAGGGTGGCGGGGCCCATACCCGACTATATGCATTTACAGCCAGGCCTGAGGCAGATTCCTCCGACGCTGTTATTACAGGTATCATCTCAGTTTGTGATAGAGCTGCTTCAGTTTTGTTTGACCCGGGGTCTACTTATTCTTATATTGTCACGCCCCAAAATCGAGGGACACGACCGGCACTCGACCGGGTATTCCCAGTCAAGCGGACCTGGATTCCTTTTTCCATCCCACATATTATCCCGAGATTCCAATGTACATTATTCCATTATAATTTAGACACATTCTTACAACCTAGAATTTAATTATAGATTTATGTCATTACCCACATGTGGTACAATATACATAGCATACAGGTTTACTTTACGTGGCCTACAACTTATACTGCCCAAAAATACATATGTACATAACCCACATTTCCTGTCTACGGAGCCTCTAAGAGTACGAAAGAGTTATATAATACTTGCCGGTAACAAGGCTCCGGCTAAACCTTACACAAATACCAAAATAAAAATCCGAAAGAAGAGGTGGCATGAACCACACAGGGCCCCGAGAGGAGAGTGGCTCACCAAAACAGCTGATAGGACGTAGAGGAGGCACCACTGTCAGTGGGCTGGAGTACCTTCTATAGAACCACCTACAATCATCACAAGAATGTAGCGCCCCCGGCAAAGGGACGTCAGTACATGTGAATTGTACTGGTATGTATGAACAAACTTTACTCTAAGTAAACTCAATAATGCACAGGCAAGAGACAGACAGAGAGTCACACAATCACTGCACAAGATATAGAAAGATACACAATGGAAGTTCCACAATTTTCACTTCATCACAATCACAATCGCAATTCCACCATTGTCCCTTCTCACCATTTCACCCTTATTTCTTTTGTTGCAGCGCGCAACCCGATCTCACCTGTCAATCACAATCATTTATTATGTTTCTGTTGCGGCGTGCAACACGATCCCACCGTACAATCACAATCATTGGTTGTGTTTCTGTTGCGGCGTGCAACCCGATCCCACCGGACAATCACATCACACCCTTATCACTTCTCACATATCACCCTTATCCCTCCTGTTGCGGCGCGCAACCCGATCCCACCAAACAATCATATCTCATATCAACAATGACAATTCACAATTCAATCACAGAAAATTTCAGCAATAGGAATACAACTTCTTTACAACCCACAATACGTATAAAAAGAAAATCATGCCACAACAAACCTTACCAAACAGTGAATCATATACGATATTGCCACAACCTTTTTATTCAATTACATCACACCACAACTCCTTTTCATTACTTGTTACACAGCCTTTAGCATATACATTCATACTCTTGGATTCATTATCCTACTAGCATCATTTCACATAGCATAGTAGTGTGGTGATCAACTAAAGACAGACAAGGAATACACTTCACGCTTCAACACAATTCGAACAACCAGTTGCACACATTCACACCAATACACGTACCGTATGCTCGGACACCACAAAGCGATTTTACAAAGATTAAAGTTAGCCATACATACCTGGAGTCGAGTTTCCCCTTTTTAATTTCTATTGCAATTCACCGAACCGCCTAGCACCGTCAATCTAGTTCACAATGCGACATATTTACCTTAGAATTAGGAGTCTCGAATTCATTTGAGCATTTTATCAAACACTATGTGATCCCTTAGATTGACTAAACCCTTTTTAGTGAAAGATTACTCTACTTGCTTCCCTTCACTAGGTTATGGAAGATTATTCACATGCATGCAAGGTCCCAACTTTTCATCCCCAAGAACCAACCTATGTGTGTTTTATTCTTAGTTAAATCCCTGGAATTTGAGAAAATAGGGTGAAGGCTTACCTCTTATGATGAAGAAGATGACTACTACTCGATAAACTTCCAAGCCTGGGTAGAGATGGAGGACCAATTTGGGGAAGATGAGGACTTCTCTCTCTAGAACCCACTCTCACTTCTCTCTATTTTGTTTAGAAACCAGTTAAAATGAAAGGGGGCAGGGGTTAAATGAAACTGGGGTCGGGTATAAAAATTTAGAAAATTAAAAGACCGTGTCGAATATGCGGTCAGGAATGCGATCGCATTCCTGACATGCGGTCCGCATATTGGACCGCAGAATGGCCCTCAGGTGGGCCAAAATTTGAAAACAATCTGCCCAGGTATGCGACCACTATGCGGTCCGCATACTCGTTATGCGATCGCATAGTGCGTCGCATAACACCCCTCCCCAAAAATCAAAGGCAATAATGCGACAGCTATGCGGTCCGCAGAACCGAAATGCGGTCGCAGATTGGACCGCATAGTTGTCCTTCAGTTGGGCAGTGATCTGCCTGTGTATGCGACCACTATGCGGTCCGCATACACGTTATGCGATCGCATAGTGCGTCACATAACACCCAATTTCTGGAAAATTCAATAACTTAGCTCCCAGGGTACTTTTTGTTCAAATTAGGTCCGTTTTAGGAATTTCCACAGTTAAAGCAACTCGGGGACTCGTTCGNTCCTCGAATGACGATTTTGGAAATCGTTGGGTTTTGAAAACATGATATGCAAACTTCCCAATTTACACTAACTTTAATATTTTCAGAAAATTTCGGCAGAGTTTCCTTTGTAATTAGGCCTATCTACCTGTCAGAGAGCCACTGAAACACATTTCCAAGCACTATTACACAGTTTTAACCATTCAATATCTCACACACCAAGTTGTCACCTCAACAATTTACAGTATTTGATCACTTTTTCAACTACACATAACTCATTCTCCTTACCTCACAATTGCACATGATTCAATTAGTGTGACGTACTTGCATATAACTTTGGGCAATTTCAGTGCGCCCCATACAGTTCAATCACCTCAATAGATCATAGACAATTCATTTAACCATTACCAATCTACACTACCATTAATCACTTACTTAGCACATTTGTTTCACAAAACTTTTATTTGCTTTAAAGGGGTCACATATTTTCAAGTAAGGGCAGCACAAAAAATTGTGGTATGCATAGAACAGTTACAACAACAAGGCTTTTAGGGGAAAACAAGTTAGGGTCCTTTATTATGCAACATTAACCACAACTTACAATTGCCTAGGAATAGGAACACGCACGATTCACTACTAGACTCATTCAAACAAGTGGGGGTACTTTTCTTTCATTTCTTTCTCTGTTTCCCACGTGGCTTCCTCGACTTGTTGACTTCGCCACAACACTTTAACAGAAGTAATCTCTTTGTTTCTCAATTTACGGACTTGCCTATCAAGAATAG
>ML268346.1:0-49334 GCA_005239495.1 Nicotiana undulata | reverse complement strand
GGGTTACTATATTTGACAACGATCGCTTACATTCTTTTAAGGTGTAAATTGAGCGTATCACCTCACCAATTTGATCCTACATCACTACTCAAGCCTGGAATTGATCGAGTAAGATGTCATCTTCTTCACCATAAGAGGTAAGTATCCACCCCATTACCCTTAATTCTCAGATCCTAGTTAAAATGAAACACACATAGGTTAGTTCTTAGTGATTGGGGTTAAGAGTCTTTCATGCATATAGTTAATTTACCATAATCTAGTAAAGGGAAGTAGGTTAGAGTAATCTTCCACTAAAAAGGGGTTATGAAATCTAAAGGAACACATATCATTTGATAAAATGACCAAACGAGTTCAAGACATGTTCATGATTCCTAATTCTAAGTTTAAATGTGTCACATTGTGAATTAGATTTAAGGTGCTAGAAGGTCCGGTGATTTGAGATAGAAATTAAAGAAAAATCTCGACTCGAGGTATGGATGGCTAACTCTAATCCTCATAGGATAAACCCATTTGTGCTCACTTTCCGGGTATGATTCTCTTGTTGATTATCTATGGAATTTATGTGTTCTATGTGCCTAATTGAGAAATTCTCACTTCTATGTTGTTCCATGTTACTACCATATTGTTATGATATTTGAGTGTATAAATTGTGATTATCATGTTTCCCTCTTTTACTATGTGTGAGATCCTCTTATGTGATGGGTGTAGTAAATGTGAAAGGGTGGATTGATATGAAATATGAATCAAGAGATTGTACTGGTTTGAAATACGAATAAAGATATTGAATTGATGTGAAACATGAATCAATGGATTGGGTTGTTATGGAATATGAATAAAAGGATTGGATTGACATGAAATATGAATCAAGAGATTCTAATGATGTGAAAGATGAATCAAATAATGAAATGATGTGTGATGGGAATCAAAAGATGGAAAATGATAAAGTGACCTAAAATATCCATGAATCGACAGGAGAATGTCCTAGGGTGAGATGGCTTATCCGATCGGGCCGGGATCGGACTCCATGTTGTACACATGGAGACATGATATTGTGATATGATGATGATTTTGGCCTCACTGTTGCAATTGAGATGGCCTAGCCGGTCGAGCAGAGATCAGACTCTGTGTGAACATGCCACAGTGGTGATATGAGATGTGATGATTATACGGGCGTCACCTAGGATGGCTTAGCCGATCCGGCAGAGATCGAACTCCGTGAGACAATGACACAGTGGATCAATAATAATAATAACAAGATGAACTTAAAAGAACATAAACCAAAAGATGGCAAAACGGGATGAGGGATGTGGTACTTGTTGTTTGTGTTTTCCCTTGCTTCGGTGAATTGTCGTATGATGCATCTATTTGTGTCTTTGACTTTTGATGTTTGTACTAGCTAGAGTAGGTTTGTTCATACATACTAGTACTATTTAATGGTACTAACGTCCTACTTGCCGGGGGCGCTACATCTTTTAAATGGATGTAGGTGGTTCTGTAGCAGGTAGCGCTGATCGTCGATAATGGTGCCTTCTCTTCATCCCTTCAGCAGTTCTGGCGAGCCCCACTTCCTCTCGGGGCTGTGTGTAGTCCATGTTGACTTCTTTTATAGATGTTGTTTCTTTGAGCTATAGCCGGGGTCTTGTTGCCGGCAAGTCCATATACATTTCTCCGTACTCTTAGAGGCTCCGTGGACATTATGTGGATTGTAAATATATTTTGGGTAGTTGTTGTACTTATTCGCAATTGTGGTCCCATATCGGGAATGTTGTATTTAGTATGTATGTTTTGGGAAGATCTAATGTCAAAACGTTAAAAGAGGAAAATGGTCTTTATGTTGTGAATACACGTTTTTGACTGTCTTTGCTATTTTATATAAGTAATGCATGCTATAACCACAGGGAAACGCGTCGGGTAGGAAAGGCAAATCAAGTTCGCTTGACCGGGTTCATTTGGTTAGGCGCCAGTCCCGTCCCTCGATTTTTGGGCGTGACAAACATAGTATCAGAGCCTAAGGTTTAAAATTGTCCTAGGATGTCTCGGAGCCGTGTCTAGTAGAGCCCTTCTTATCGGTGTATTGTCGACCACATCTATAACTACGGGGCTCCATGGTCATTTAGGAATACTACTCTTCATTGCTATTTTGTATCGTGCGATAGAGTGAAAGGTGAGGTTGTTTCTCTCTAACTCGTGCATTGTTTCAACTTTCAGTAAATGGCACCCAGGAAGAAATCTCGGCTCGGCCTAGAAGCCGATGCCACCCCAAGTGTGGCCATAAATTCTAAACCTGATCCAGCGGAGGGTGCTACGATCCCTCCCACTGATATTCATAATCCTCCTCTAGCCCCAGGTTCCGATCCCGGTATTTCTGATGGGGACTTCAAGGGAGCTATTCAGATGTTGACGTAGCTAGTGGCCTCCCAGGACCAAAGATCAAATGTTGCCTCTACGTCCTCCAGCGAGCAAGTGGATTCTTCAGGTTCCAGGGTCAACCCGTTTCTTTAGTTAGCCCCTCTAGAGTTAACAGGTACTGAACTAGAGGCTGATCCTCAGGATTTTATCGACGAGATGTACATGACACTCCGAGTTATGAGGGCTACTGAGACAGTGGGGGTAGAGTTGGCCTCCTATCGTTTGAAGGGAGCGGCATACTCTTGGTTCGAGATGTGGGAGGATTCCCGTGGGGAGGGGAGCCCTCCGGCGAGATAGGCTGAGTTTGCGGATGCTTTCATGGATCCTTTCTTGCCCGCTGAGACTAGGGCAGCCCGTGCTACAGAATTTGAGGTCCTCAATCAGGGAAACATGAGTTTTTGGGAGTACCATATAGAGTTCGTGCGCATGTCCAAGTATGCTTTTCACATGGTGCCGATAATGGAGGCAAGAGTTCGTCGGTTTGTGCAGGGCCTTTGTCCCTTGGTTGTCAATGAAGCTGCTATAGCTGCTCTGCATTTAGATATGAACTATGGGAAGATTGTGGGATTCTCCTAGTCTATAGAGGCTCGGAAATTAAAGTTAAGGATGGAGCGAGAAAGTAGTAATAGTAGGGCCCGGTCAGCGGGCAACCCTGGAGGTTCATTTGGAAGAGGGAGACTAGTCCTTGGGAGAGGGTCATCAGGGCCATGTCGCGGCCCCCTCTTTCCTCGTGGAGATCGGGTTCAGGAAATTTAGGTTGAGACAACTCTTATCCTTTTGGAAAGGGGTTTGAATTTAGAGAGTCGCCACCTAACGATTTGAAAGGTGCGTTAGGGCACCTAAGGGGTTCATGTACAACTACGTTGTTAACCAGAGATAGGGTAAGGCTTGAAATTATCTCAAGGGGAAGATGTTAGGCACCCCTCAGGATCCACAAGTGTGGTTCCCGGCCAAATAGCTTTTGTGAATTTGTACGGTTTAGCAAACAAACAAATTAGGCTCAAATAAGAGGGGATTTAAGTCTTAAGCGTACAAGGTATTTGAAAATAGTTAGAAAGAGCTATGTTTTGGAAAAGGGTTATAGTCTAAGCATGTGAAGTCAAAGATATCTTAGGTTTGAGATAATATGGATCACATCAATGCAATACCCGGTATGACACTCCTCAAAGAGGGGCTACACTTGGTATTAGAGCAATGGTCATCATATCCATATTCTACCATTTTCCACCCCGTGAAGGTGATTAAAGCATGTGTTGTCACGAACTCTATTGCGTATTGTTACCCGTCCTTTCCTATTAGTCCTGGAGGAGGTTAGGACTACTAGCCTAAGAGGGAGGTACTAGGCAGACCCTCAGGTTTTAAAGGTAAAAATTCTAGGGCGACAGACAAAAGCATATGGGACTGCAGTAAAAGGGAACACATTAGAAGCAAGTAAAGGCTCAAATTTACCTCCACAAATAAAGCAATAAAACAACACGACTCAAACACAGTTAAGGGAAGTAATTGAGTTCAGAATCCTAAGACATGGTGTTTAAGTGAGTTCAGAATATAAGCAGATACGCATGCCTACTTTATTACTCAGAAAAGGGTCCTAATCAATTTACCTACTGATTTGAAACCTTTTAGCATTGAGCAACATATACAAGAAGGCCGATTCCCAGTTTTAAGCACACTAATCACCTAAGGCTTGCCTAGGTGTGAGAGAGTACATGCCAATTACCATAATTATTTAGAGGAAATCTATTTTACATTGTATTACCTAAAACATGCTATTTTAGGCGTTCAGAAATACAGACTTATTATCAGTTGATTGGAGTTTTTTTAATCAATAATTAGGCTAGGTGTGCTTAAACGAATGAGATGCAATCCTAAGGACA
This sequence comes from Nicotiana undulata, assembly GCA_005239495.1. Classification (NCBI taxonomy): domain Eukaryota; kingdom Viridiplantae; phylum Streptophyta; class Magnoliopsida; order Solanales; family Solanaceae; genus Nicotiana; species Nicotiana undulata. The sequence continues at coordinate 45,048 of ML268346.1, read as the reverse complement.
TGGTATCTAATGCATAATGATGCTGAACAGTGCAGAATCAGGATCCTAAACAAGGTTTCTAAATGCACAAACATTGCAATATGTTGACATGCTTTCAGGATATGCAAAGTGACGGGTTTATTAGTTGTTTACCTAGGACATGATTTCTACGTGCAACATGTTAAAGTATGATTGCAGATTTGTTAACACTCATTTGAGGCAGGATTTGAGTTACATTTTTTCAGAATGCATGAACATAATCACATGGCATCATTTTCATTGTTATTACTGAACAGGATGTTCCTAAGTGATATGACAGTAGTGAAGTAAAGTGCTGAAACAATGTTTATGAAATCCTAAAGATAATGATTTCTAATGCATGATGTGCTTTGCACACGTTAGTCCTAAACATGATTTCTATTGCACACGTAGGAAATGTAAACCTAATATCATGGTTTCTACCCTTTTTATATCCATAGCATACACAATTACCCCTTTCCCTTTTCACTATCCATTCCCCAAGATTTGTTTACAATAAGTTATTACAGACCATGGATCATGAATTACATAATTGAAACCGAGAAAAATAAGAAGCTATTCTATAAGGAGCCTGCAGATAGGTCCAAGCCCTCCAAACCTCATTGCCATAGGGTATTTCACAGCCTTTATCATAATCGGGTGTGTCAAAGTTCCCTAAGGACCTCAAGGGCTCCCGGGCAATGCTCACACCCAGATTTCCAAAGTCATAGTAGAATAGGTGCAGTGTGAAAGTGTCAGCCTCAATGTGTCAGAGTTCAGAGGGAGCTCAAGGGTCCCAAAGCAGTGCTCACACAAAGGGGGGAGAACTTAAAGGTCTAAGAATAAAGGGAAGTACAGGATAAGATTTAAAAAAAGAGTCGAGTTAAAAGAACATTTCTAAAAAAAATAGTTTATTTGAAGTAGTTTGAAAAATGGTAAGTGAGTGGTTTAGGAAACAGTTTCAGAACAATCAACCAGCAACAACTAGTACACAGAGCATAGAAACAAATACAAACAAGGGAGTGGGGATTTGGGACACATAGGCCATATATAGAATAGATTTGTAAATGAACTGACACCAAAGTATCACAAACTTGTATAACACCTAAACAGTCACAACTATGGTTTGTCACAAAAGAGTTCATGCCTAGAACTTAGTAGAACCCAGTAAAGGGAGTGCTAGAGAACATAATAAAAATAGGCACACATAGCTTCAGAAAAGGTTTGGAGTATAGCATGTGTTCAGGGTTACATGGAGACACATAATGCAATTGTAGTACACTAAGAATCAAAGAAGACATAAGAAGAATTATATTGAAACATGCAAGGGGATAGTACACATGTTGAGGCTAGAAGGGGAAAGGTATTAAGAACTAAAACAACAGAGCATACAAAACTACTTGCAAGTAGGACAACAGAACAATAAGTAAAAGCAGATTAGGAATAGGATGAATTTAAATACCCCAAAGAAAACATATTGTTTTTAAGATTAAACATAAATTGAAGACATACAAGCAGGTAGCAAGTATAGAATGAAGAGTAAGCAAATAGAATAACTAGTCTTGGCTTGCAGCCGACCAGTAATAGCAGGTAATCAAGAAAGGTAGAGAATAGGTAGGTAAGAGAGAGTCGAACAATGTGTGTGTTCATGTGTAGCAGACTCTCTAATGAGAGTAGAAGAGAGCATATATATAACAGTTTGAAGGCTAGGTATTAAGGAAAGAATCAATTTGTTCAGTAATTGAAGAACTTAGGATCAATTAACGTAAAATCAGTGCAAGTCCTCCCTTAATTAAGGAAGTCATTTCAAATGGTAGAGAGCAAGTAACAACTAAGGAAAGAATTAAAACAAGTTATAGGTACAAAATAAGTAAATAGGGGTAGATACATAAAGGTCTAATCAAGGAAATAATAGTAGAATCGGTAAATAATACGCCCAATCACACAATAAGGTAAGAAATAGCAGAAAATCAGTGTAGGAATATCAACTCAGTAAATCACGAATTCAAGAATCGGAATAATACTAATTTTAAAGGAAAATAATATAAACTTCCAAGATAAACACATAAACAGAGTGTAAACAGAAAGAACCAAATCAGAGACTCTAATAGGGTATTATTAGGGGGGAAATCGTAAAATACTCTAATTAATCGAAGCATATTCATGAGAATCAAACACACAAACAGGTTAGATGAACTCAGAGCACAAGACTAAAGCCAAAAATTAGGGGTTTTCGTCATAACTTGTTAGGTTAATAGAGAACTTAATAAAAAATCATTTAAACACAACAAGAATCATATAATAACACTTGAAATCAGAGAAAATCATTTTTGAAGAAAATTTCCAGAAACCCTAATTAGGAAAATGAAGTGACGCTTTTAAAAAATGGAAGGTTGTCATGAAAACAAGCAAAAATAACTCGAATGTTCTCAGAACAGTTACAGATCTAAAAGATTTAGGAGAAGAGATTAGGGTTTCAAGAAAATACCCAAGGGATAGAGAGACCGGCTTAGAAACCATAGGTCTAACAGGAAAGTAGGGAAATCTTATTGGATATTGAGCCATGAAGGCCTGAGACAGGACAAAGGTGTGAGAGAGTGGACCCTGGTCTCTTGAAGACCTTAGAGACAACGACACCGGCGTGAAGGAGCCATGAGAGGCCTGAGGATGGTGAGGACTCCATGGCCTCCGGCGAAGAAACGATTGGAGAAGATGAACGGACCTCGTAGGAGGTCAAGAAACTGGAAGTCTCTAGAGGGAGCTAGAGAGATAGAGAGAGAGTAGAGAGATGAGCGTCTGACTGAAATGAGGGATGAGGGATGGGGGGGGGGNGGTGGGGGGGGGGGGGGTAGTCTTAGGTCTAATTTAGGAAAGGGGAAATCCGGATCGTTGATCAAATTGATCAACGACCATGATTAAATCCTGTATTGGGTCGAGCGGATCAAGGTATTGGGCCTGGGGTAATTGGGTCGGTTTAATCAGGTGGGTTTGGGTTTACTTTAGGCTATAATTAAAAATTAAAATGGCTACTAATTAAATACCCATTAAAATAGATAAATAATTAATAAAAATAGCTAGTAATTATAAAAATGAAATTAATGCTAAGTAACTGAAATTAAGGTAATTAACTAATATTGAAAAATATAAAATGACTAATTATTGATTTTAATGGTATAAAACGTGTAATTAAGCTATAATTGTAAAATTGATGTAATTATAGCTAAATAATGCCAAATTGGTTAATATATGAAATAATTAAATACTAATATGATTAAAATGGTATATTGGGCTGGGAAATATTTTGAAAATTATTTATAATACAAATTATGCATCATTATAGAGTATAAAATACTGAATAATTTGGAAAAGAAATTAATAAAAATATGGAAGATTATGCCAGCAAAATTTTAAAAATGTTTTTAGGGAAAATTGGTTATCAACCGGCCATCCCAGTCTTATGCCCAGTCTTCAGCTAGTGCCCCTCCACCAGTTCGCCATCATCATCAGTAGGGAGGTCGTTTTGGGGCCAGTTCAGGTAGCAAGGGGTTCCATCAGCCTGGTCGTTCAGGTGGGAGGTTCCAGCAGTAGCAGAAGGGCCTATGCCTTCTGGGTCCTGTTATTTGGACCCGCTGGTATGTTATGGATGCGGGGTAAGAGGTCACATTCAGAGAGACTGCCCTTCATCCAGCAAGGGGGCAGGTTGGGGTATCGTCCGAGGCCATCCATCACCAACAAGGCGTGGTGCAGCTTGGGGTGGTGCACGGGGTCGGGGAGGACCGAGTTGGTTATATGCCTTGAGTGGTCGTTAAAGTACAGAGGCTTCTCCAGATGTTGTCACAGGTATTCTGACTGTTCAATCTCATGATGTATATGCTCTTATTGATCCCGGGTCTTCCTTATCATATGTCACTCCTTTTTATTGCTTCGAGTTTTGGGATACAACCAGAACAGCTTCATGAGTCATTCTCAGTGTCGACTCCGGTTGGTGAATCTATTAAGGTCGCGCGAGTCTATAGGAAATGTGTTGTCACGGTGCGTGGTCAGGATACCACGACCGATCTTATTGAGTTAGGAATGGTAGATTTTGATGTAATTATGGGAATGGATTGGCTCTATTCGTGCTTTCCTAAACTCGACTGCCGAACCAGAATTATGAGGCTTGAGTTTCTTAATGAACCATCTATTGAGTGGGAGGGAAATAATATCGTGCCAAGATATAGGTTTATTTCGTATCTTAAGGCCTCAAAGATGACCAGAAAAGGGTGCATCTACCATTTGGTCCGGGTTGTGGACACCACTTCAGGTGTGCCTGCTCCCGAGTATGTGCCTGTTGTGAATGAATTTCTTGATGATTTTTCGGATGAGCTTCCTGGGATTTCTCCAGATAGAGAGATCGATTTCGGGATTGATGTATTGCCAGATACGCAGCCAATATCTATTCCACCCTACCGGATGGCACCAACAGAATTGAGGGAGTTAAAGGAGCAATTGAAAGATCTTCTAAAAAAAGGTTTCATTCGGCCAAGTGTGTCGCCTTGGGGCGCACCGAGTCTTTTTGTCAGGAAAAAAAACGGGTCTCTGCGAATGTGTATTGATTATCGGCAGCTCAACAAAGTCACAATAAAAAACAAATACCCATTGCCTCAGATAGATGATTTGTTCGACAAATTGCAGGGTTCTAGGTTCTTCTCAAAGATTGATTTACGGTCCGGGTATCACCAACTAAAGATCAGGGAGCAGGATATTCCTAAGACCGCCTTCAGGACGCGATGTGGGCACTTTGAATTCTTGGTAATGTCTTTTGGGCCAACCAACGCTCCAACAGCTTTTATGGATCTTATGAATCGGGTCTTCAAGCCATTTCTTGACTCTTTCATGATAGTTTTCATCGACGATATCCTTGTTTATTCGCGAAGTCAGGAAGATCATGCTAATCACCTTAGGGCAGTTCTGCAGACTCTTCATCAGCACCAGTTGTATGAAAAGTTCTCAAAATGTGAGTTTTGGCTAGAATCAGTTACCTTTTTGGGCCATGTTGTCTCCAGGGAAGGGATTCAGGTTGACCCCCAAAAGATCGCACCTGTGAAGGATTGGCCTAGAACAACGACCCCGATAGAGATTCACAGTTTCTTGGGTTTAGCTTGATATTATCGGATGTTCGTGGAAGGATTCTCTACTCTCGCCTCCCCATTGAGTAAGCTGACCCAGAAAGCGGTTAAGTTCCAGTGGTTCGATGGTTGTTAAATGAGTTTCCAGGAATTGAAATCAAGATTTACTTCGGCGCCGGTGTTGACCTTGCCAGAAGGTACAGAGGGGTTTGTGGTTTACTGTGATGCTTCAAGGGTTGGTCAGGGGTGTGTGTTGATGAAATGTGGTAAGGTTATAGCGTATGCTTCAAGGTAGCTTAATAATCACGAAAAGAATTATCTGACGCATGATTTGGAGCTTGCAACGGTTGTTTTTGCATTGGAAACCTGGCGGCATTATCTTTATGGGAGAGTAAAATATATTGTGACACCATTTTGTCAATTGTTACTCTCAACATGTTCTATTGCTATGTCTTTTCACGCAATTAACTCAGCTCATCTAGTCGTTTTGAATGATTTTTCTCAACATGAGCCACTGAATTCAAAATAAAATTGGTGAAAAATATTAAGCAATTAATATGGCGAATTGTTAGCAAAAACTTAATCTAGTATTACATTTCCTCTCCCTAAAAACATGCGTGCTTGATTGTTAAACAAGGAATGTGGAAGAATATGTGCAATGGCCTAACCAGTCGTCTTGAGTTCTAGCACTTTGTTCCTTAATTTGAGACTCCCCATAAGTTCACTTGATGTTTTATGACTTGCAAGCATGGATGATTTTAATCGCGAAGGTTCAGGAAGGATTTAATATATTATCTTAATATTTTGAAGGTTAAAAGGTTAAAATATGAGCTCTATCTATAAATATATACATTATAAGCACGTTTTGCAGGAGGCATTTCAAACAAAGTAAGAATCGGTGACTCATTGAATACAACATCTGAATATTTCTTCTTTTATTTTAATAAATATTAAGTTGTTAAATATGGAAAAAAAGCAGAGCCAAGATTTGAACTATAAATACGAAGAAAAAAAGGTCAGTTGAACAGGTGCGATGATTGGTTTTCCTTCCTTGAACGCTGTAACTGATGTGAAAAGAGAGGAAAAAAGAGAAGGAAATCAAGGTCGCTATTAATGACTATGAAAAGCCAAAATCTAAACATTAGGCATATAAAATATAAAAATATCACATAGGTTCCTAATATTAATGATCAATGGAAATAATACCAAGTAATTCTCTTTAAAAGCAAAATTTCTCCTCAAGTAAAGGTTTGTAAATATATCTGCTAATCGGTCAGTAGTTCCAACAAAAGAGAATTCTATTTCCCTTAAGTACATGATCACTATTGAAATGATGCTTGCTGGATATATGCTTTGCCCTAGAGTGATGCACAGGACTTTCTGAGAGACAAATAGCACTAGAGTTATCACAAAAAATTAGAATGAGTTTAAAGAATAGTTCATAATCACCGAATTAATGAGACATCAATAGTAATTGCGTACATCATTGTCTAATGGCTATATACTTAGCCTCAGTTGTGGATAGTGCAATTGATCCTTGTTTTTTACTGTTGCAAGATATCAGTGCTTTTCCAATTAATTGACATGTTTCGCTGGTGTTTTTTCTATCTTCCTTGTCACTTCCAAGATCAATATTTGAAAAACCTTCTAGTTTAAAATTCTTAGAGCGGGATAAATAAGAAATGAGCTAAGCCTTTCGTAAAATGCTCGTGGAGCTTGTTTAAGTCCATACAATGCTTTGGTCAATTTGTACACATGGTAGGGAAACTTTGAATCTTCAAATTCAGGGGTTGTTTTACATATGGAAGAGCCTAAATCTCTTAAAGGATGCGTCTGCCAGAAGAATTCGTATTGATTCCAGTCGAGCTACTGGAGCAAACGTTTCGTCGTTGTTGACTCCTTCCTGTTCTGAGTATCCTTGAGCTACTAATCTGACTTTGTTTCTCATAACCTTTCCATCCTCATTTAGCTTATTTCTGAAAACCCATTTTGTTCCAATTAGTGAGGCGTTTTCAGGCTTAAGAAGTAGTTTCCACACTTGATTTTTGTCAAATTGATCTAGCTCTTCCTGCATTGCTTGTAACCATCTTGGGTCTTTCAGACCTTCCTCTACTTTCTTTGGTTCAATCTGAGAAATCAGTGTTACATTTACTTTTTTCTTGAGAGTTCCCTTGATTTTCATTCCTTCACTTGGGTCTCCTATGATAAACTTTTGAGGATATTCTGGTTCAGTTCTCCATTCATTTGGACGAATTGTACTTGTATGAGTAGTTGACTCCTTCGGATATTCTGATTGACTTTTGCTAATCTCATTAGTAGTCTCCATTTTACCATCATGTTTATTAGTCGACTCTTGAGATTTGTTTGTCACCTTAATTTCTTGAATTTGATCTTCATCACCTGCAATAATTCTGTTTACCTTGAAAAATGGTACGAAAAATTATATTTGATTTGTGATTCTAAAAATACGTGATCTATTTTAATACTAGTTGTTAGATAAGAAATGCTGAGTGTAAGTAAGGGATATAAGTTATGCAAACCAAAGTTGTTACAAGGCTGGGGCCTCGAGCTCGCTGGAGTTGGGGCCTCGAGGTCAAGTTAAGGAAATTAATGATGAGCTACAAATGAAGAATAGTAAATGAAGAACAATAAATGAAGAGCAATAATGTTTAAAGTAATTGTTGAGCATGTTTAAGCAATAAAAGTAGAGAATGTTCTATTGCCGTGAATATTCATGTTCTACAAAATGACGGGGGTCCCCTTTATATAGGAGGAGGGGGGGGGGGGAATCCCAACATAGTACATGTCTAATTATGACAAGGGAATGCTATTGGTACAACTGTGTAATAGCTTAGTACAGACGTGTACTATTTCCTATAGACTTTATCAGCTCTGACCACGTGTCCTTGAAATTTCCCGCCTTTCCATGACGGTCATCGATAATGCCTCGAGGTATGCTGTGATGAGCCTTCGATATACCCTTCGAGGGTAGCACTTCAGGGTTGAGCTTCAGACCCTGGCTCGAGCCCCTCAAAATCGAGCTCGGAATGCCGTAGATGCCTCAAAATCGGACTTCCCAATTTTGGCCGTATACAAATAGTCCCCGCGTTTCTTAGAGTGTAATGATAAGAAACGATCTGAATTCTCTGACTCTTCAATGTCCTCATCATAACTTCAGCCATGTGATGCCAGCGGTTGATGTGACAAAAGGGGGCATTCAAAAGTCACGCTTGCACGGCTCCCGAAAAGCATTGAATCGATTATGCCGATTGGTCGTCTTTCTGTCTTCTCCAACACGCATAGTTAACCCCCTATAAGTACCCCAATCCTTCACTCCTTAACCTTTTACTTTTCACCATATCTTCAAATATTCAACAACTCTTCTGATTTCTTTCTTGTGTTAATCTTTCAACCAAGTTCTTCCTTCTCTTCTTAAATCACTCAACAAAAAGGGCAAAGACTTCTCATATCTTCACGCTCGTTGAAGAGCAATGAAGTAGTGTCTCCTCGTATTGAGGAATGTATTCCCGGACCCTGTGAAACGTCCTCCGACTTTAAGGTCGACAAACCTTCTTCGAAACCTGGGCGATGCGAACCCATGTCCCGATACATTAGCCTTATAACCGAAACCTAGAAGGTGAAGGCTGATTGCCACTGGGGCGAGGAGGTACAAGTGCAGATTCCTTCTCGTGAGGAAGACATAACAACACAAAAGCCGTCTTTCTTAGCGTGTACACATATCCTTTAACCTTAGGCCCGGTAGAACCATCTTAGCCATCGATAAACCCGGTGATCCTCGACTTCTACAGACAATACCGAGTGACACTCTGTCAAATCTACCCATCATTCTGGTGCATTGTTTATATGATTAGGTAGTTTTCCAACAAGGTCGAGGGGATGACTTTGACCCTTGACCATCTTATTAGAATGTATAGCCCTCGATTGTATCGAGGAAAATTGATTAAGCTTCAATGTTGGGCCTCGAAGGTCCTCTTTTCCTACATCGATGAGGACAAGGACAGAGGATGGATGAGCCACTTTGTCCGATTTAGGACCTCAGAATTGATCCCTGTTGAAAGGATGACATTCCCCGAGGAGTGGAACATGAATCGTAAGTGAATATGTTAATCAATTATTTTCTCTTTCCTTTGAACCATCTTCCCTTCGAACTAACTCCCTTTGATGATGCATCTATCGAGTGGTATCCTTGCGCGGTCAAGGACCTTCCAGGCAAGTTTTGCAAGCTTGATTCGACCTGCCCATATGCTAAGTGAGTGTGGTGCGATCTGGCCAAGACCCGATGTCGGGCCCCCTTTTTCCTCGCGGAATCGGGTTTTAACATTTCGACAACTCCTTTTAAAGGAAGAGGGTTAAAAGAAGAGTCACCACCTAACTATTTTAAAGATGCGTTAGGGCACCTAGAGTTTCTAACTCATGAGACTAGTGTCCATTACCAGAGACTGGGTAAGGGCTTGAAGTTATCCCAAGGGGAAGGTATTAGGCACCCCTCAGGATCCACAACTATGGTTCCCGGCCAAATAGTTTTTGTGAATTTATACACTAAGCAATTAGCAAGTAATGGCTCAAATAAGAGGGGATTTCAAATAAGCATTGGAGTAATTAACTTTTGACAGAACTAATAAAACATTTGAGAGAAAGACGTCCTAGGTTTGAAACAATACGGATCACATCAGTGCAATACCCGATATGTCACTCTTCAAAGAGGGGCTACACATGGTATTAGCACACCGATCATCATATACATATTCTACCCTTTCCCACCCCGTGAAGGTATTTTAAAACGTGTGTGGGTCACGAACTCTATTGCGTGCTATTACCCGTCCCATCCTATCAGTCCTGAAGGAGGCTAGGACTACTATCCTAAAAGGGAAGTACTAGGCTAAACCCCTAGGTTTAAAGGACAAAATTCTAAACGACAAGCAAAGACATCTAGGACTACATATATGGGAAAAACACATAGAAGCAAATATGAGGCTCAGATATTCTTCCACAAGTTATGCACATATCAGCACGACTCAAACACAAATAAGGTCTTTTAACTTCAGATCCTAATGCATGATATCTAGGCGAGAATACAGTAGCGAGGCAGTTTATTTACTGGTTTTTAGAGAAGGATTTTTTCCAGTTCCTGATAACTGATTTTTACCTATTACTAGCCAAACAATACACATAAAGGAATATGCTTCCTATTTTAACAAGTTTAAAAACCTAAGGCTTGCCTAGGCGTACCAAAACTGCTCCGGTTATGCTGTTTTAGTTCCTAGTTTAGGCAGATAGTTGTTAAGCAGGGTGAGTCTGTTTTAATCTTTAACCGGGCTAAGGAGGGTTGGTGTTAGACAAATATTAATGAAATCCTAAAAGGCATGGTATCTAAATGCAAACAAGGTACAGAATGATGCGAAACCTACACATGATGTTCTAAATGCAGATGCGTTTTAGCGTGAGAACGTATTTTAGAAATATCCATTTATTAACACATTTTTTACTTAAAGCAGAACGTAGTAGTTTCACAGAAAATCCAATTCTTTGTTAGATTGCTGAACCTAATACATGATTTTTCTAGGCATTCGTAGTAGTGTAAGCAATGATGCAAAGTTTATTTTTTAACACATGATTTTGTCATAAGTAACATGCTGAAAATAATATCCTAAGGGACATGATTTCTAAATGCAAGATTGATAGGGGTTAGTATTATTATTTAACCTAGCAAAGCAGGATTTCTAGGTGATGCAATAATAAGAATGTTGAAGCAGTAATATTGTAACAGCCACTTTTGTTGTTATTTATCCTGTGAACATAATCTCTATGTGGACATAAGTATGACGAGATGCTGAAAGAAATAAACCTAGTTATCATTGTATCTAATGCATGAGTGACATGTTATCCTAAGCATGGTGACTATTGCCCATATAGGAAAACGTAAACCTACAGGCATGGTTTCTACCAATACTTACACTATAGAATGCATATTCCCCACCCATTTCACTATCCAGCCCCAAAATCGTTTTTACAATTAGTTATTACAGACCAATATTGCACGAATTACATATGTAAATAAGCAAATTAAGAAGTTATACTATAGGGAGCCTACCAATAGGCCCAAGTCTCCCAGTCCTTAATGCCATATTCCATGAACTTTCATAACCTGGGTGTGTTTGAGTTCCTAAGGACCTCAGAGGATCCCATGCAGTGCTCACACCCAGGTACCCTAGCCAAGAATGAGTAAGTGCAGTGTGGGAATGCCAGCCTTGTGTGTCAAAGTTCAGTGGGTACTCAAATGGTCCTCAAAGTAGTGCTCACACGAAGGGGGATGAACTTAAGAGACTAAGAGTAGTGAGATGTGCTCATAATTCAGGGAGTTTAAGTAAAACATGGTTGAATAAATAGTTTGAAAAGAAGAGGGACTTTTAATAAAAGTCAGCTTTTTAGAATAAGAGATTCAGTTGTTGAAAAACAATTTACAATTCAAACAGACAAAGCCAACATCACATAGGGGACCCATGATGGTCCAGCAATCACAAACAAGGGTGAGGGGGTTTGAGGGACAAGTACACAGCCTGTGAGGCAAACAACTAACACATAAACACATAATTAAAGAGGTTTCCTAAGGGTCCAGGGGATATGACTAAGTGTCAAATTAGAGCAACATATCAGCTAAACAACTAACATCATGACTGAACTAACATATTAGACATAGGCATGGAGATGCACATAAATAAAAAAGGATGAGTGTAGAGAGACACATTGAGCACACAGGATAAGGTGACAGTAGACATGTAAAAGAGATTCAGAGATCTAATTGCATGTTGAACAACAGAAACACAAGTAGAAACATATAAGAAATTCCAAGAACTAAACTATGAATAGAAGAATATTGGTTTGGATAACTGAAGCTTAAATCGGGACATACCAGTGTAATGAGGAAAGCAATAATGCAAGCAAGGACAAGAGATGCATAGTAGTCAGCCTTGGCTTCCATCCGGCTCACTCAAAGTAATAAGGAGTATCACAGAAGAGATAGTGAAAATAGTATGAAACTATTATGAAAGAGAAGTGCACAAATCAGTTTTTGTGTCTTTGTGTGTGTAAGAGAGTTTGAACAATGTATTGTCCGTGTCTGTGTTATTGAAAGACTAGAGGTATTTATAGTTTGAAACCAGTTGAAGAATAAGGTAAGAAGTACTAATTTAATACAGTTATGAAAAAATTGTCAATAAGAATCAATTAATGCCCGAACTCCCTTTAATTAGGGAGTCATGGTTCAAACGGATACAAGTTGTAATAAATAAGGAAAAGGATCAATTCAAGACTGACTTTACCGTATTAAGCATGTGACATGTAATAAGGTTGAATACAAAATAATCCAAATATGGAAAGTATATGTAAAATAGTTGAAAGCATATTTAGGCACATAAATATGGTAAATGCAATTTTAGTTCTGAAAATCAGTAAAAGAATCACGGATGGGACTGACAATCACAAGGGATCTGTAACGACCCGGTCAGTCGTTCTGAGAGTTAGCGCCCGATACCCTAATAACTGCTTTTCCCATGCCTTATTATGTTAATGGAACTTGTCGGAGCATTGAGTGGTGAAATTTGGAGTGATTTAGGACACATAGTCCTTTAGTGTGAATTTCAGCTTTAGAAATTAGACCCTAGCTGGAGCTGTATGAAGACAGATTCGGAATGGAATTCCGTCGACTCCGTTAGCTCTGTGGAGTGATTCGGGGGTTAGGAGCGTGTTCGAAAGGTGTTTTCGAGGTCGGCTGTAGATTTAGGCTTGAATTGGCGAAAGTTAGAATTTCGGCGATTTCAACTGATAGGTGAGATTTTGATATTGGACTCGGAATGTAATTCCGAAATCGACAGTAGGTCCGGAATGTCATTTATGACTTGTGTGCAAAATTTGAGGTCATTTGGATAAGTGTAGACGTGTTTTGGCGTCGAATGTAAATTCTTGAAAATTCCTAAGTTCTTAGGCTTGAATCTATGCATAATAGATGATTTTGATGTTATGGGATGTGTTTTTAAGGCCCGACCAAGTGAATATGGTATTTGGGTCAGTTGGTAAGTTTGGTTGAGGTCCCGGGGGCCTCGGGGTTGTTTCGGATGCCCAACGGGAGAGTTTGGAACTTTGATCAACTGCTGAACCAGACCTGTTTCTAGTGTCTCGCACTTGCGATGGTTTTTCCGCAGGTGCAGAAACGCAGGTGAGGTAGGCCTAGTCGTATGTGCGGTTGTGAGTGGGGTGGTTAGTGGTCGCAAGTGCGACCTGGGTTCCGCAGGTGCGACCAATCGACCGCAGGTGCGGCCCCAGGTGCCTTTAGTGATTTCCTCACCTGCGATGTAATTTCCGCAGGTGAGGCACCGCAGGTGCGATCCTAGAAGCCGAATGTGCGAAAGTCCTGGGCAGACTTTCAAAGACCCAATTCCGAGGGTTATGTTATTTTTCACCATTTTCGAATTTTGGAGTTCAGGAAGGACGATTCTTGGAGACTGTTTGCACCTGGGTACTTTGGTTAAGTGATTCCTAACTTATATAGACCAATTCCTCATTTCGCGTATTAGCTTCGAATTAATTAGTTACTTTGATTTCTTTAAATGATATTTACAATATGCAATCGAATTGAATAGATTTGGGCCACCCGGAGTCGGATACTCATGGCAAGAGCATGATTATTTGTTGATTATCACAGTCAAGGTAAGTGGCTTGCCTAACACTGTGTTTGGGAATTTCCCTTAGACATTTTAACTGATCTTTACTATAAAAACCCAGTGTACGTGAGGTGATGGGTGGGTGCATGGGTTATTTTCACAGAATTTCCATCGTTCTTACTATGGCATATCTCATTTTCACTCCAAATATTACTATTATTGAACTAGTCTGAGTGGTAACTTAAGATTTAAACCTACCAACCGATTTTACTTGATATTTCCACTCATTACTACTATTTGAACATCATTGAAGTATTTTACTCTATTTTTGCCAACGGTTCTTCCTAAAATTTTGAATTACGCTACATCGGTATACATCTTGCATTGCATATTTACAGTGGGACTGCGGGCCGAGACCTGTAATCTTTACCCTGTATTTCATAGCATATTTACAGTGGGACTGCAGGCTGAGACTTGTGATTATTACCCTGTATTTCATAGCATATTTACAGTGGGATTGCGGGCCGAGACCTGTGATCTTTCCCCTATATTTCATAGCATATTTACAGTGGAACTGCGGGCAGAGACCTGTGATCTTTCCCTTATATTTCATAGCATATTTACAGTGGGACTGCGGGCTGAGACCTATGATCTTTCCCCTGTATTTCATAGCATATTTACAATGGGACTGCAGGCCGAGACCGGTGATCTTTCCTCTGTACTACATTGCATTGCATATTTACATTGGTACTGCGGGCCGAGACCTGATATTTTTCCCCTGTATTGCATTGCAATAGTATTTATTGTGTTATATGTTGTGCTGAGCTGAGATATATTTATATCATTCTCTTCTAGTTTTTACTTTAAACATCCGTAAATTATTGCTGCTTATTTCAACTATTAGATTATAAGTGTATATTTATAAACTCAGTAGAGCCTCAACCTGACCTCGTCACTACTTGACTGGGGTTAGGCTCGGCACTTACTGGGTACCGAATGTGGAGTACTTATGCCCTTCTGCGCATGTTTTCCCCATGTGCAGATCCAGGTACCCGTACGCAGTACCGAGATTAGCAGCATCAACAGTCTTTGAGTGACTTAGAGGTATTTCTGCCGCGTCTGCAAATACTTCCAATTCCCTCTCTTATCTTAGTATAGTCGCGGTACTTAGGCAGAAATACTCCCAGTTTCGATGTATTAACTATAGTGTTAAGCTTGTGACAGTTGTGATAGTCGGGTTTTGCGAAGAGCTAAACTGTAAATGCCGAGCGGCTTAAGCTTTACGGTTACTGTTTTTATCTTTAATGTTTTATCCTTGTTTCCGATTTACTTTTCCCCATGTTTTAGGCTTACCTAGTCGTAGAGGCTAGGTGCCGTCACGTGACCCTGTGGAGGGAAATTTGGGTCGTGACAAGTTGGTATCAGAGCGTCTAGGTTCATAGGAGTCACAACATCACAAGCCGATTTATTAGAGTCTCGCAGATCGATGTGGAGATGTCCGTACTTATCTTCGAGAGGCTATGTAACTGTTAGGAACAATCATACTTCTTGGAATCTCTTCTCGTGCTGGTTATTGTAACCAAAATTTCTTAAACTCTATTCTATTCTTGGTTACAAATGGTTTGCACTCGCACCGGACGTACTGGCGATCAGGCACCCGAGCCCCCAGCCAGAGTCACTACAGGCAGAGGCCGGGGCAGAGGATGAGCACATGGTGCAGCCCGAGCACTGGCTAGAGCGGAGGCAGAGGATCCCCCAGCAGCCACAGTTGGAGGGACGCCGGAGGTTCCTACTATTACTCCAGCCCTCCAGGAGACTTTGGCCCAGTTCATGAGTGCTTTCAGTACTCTGTCTCAGGCGAGACTACTTCCGATAGCTTCAGCTACATCCCAGGCTGGGGCAGGAACACAGACTCCCGCAGCCCGTACTCCTGAGCAGAAGGTTCATATGGGGTAGGTTCCAGAGCATATCCTTATGCCTCCAGCAGCTCCAGTTCAGCATGAGGCCAAAGAAGCTGCATCAGAGTCTGAGCAGCGCCGTCTTGAGAGGTACAAGAAGTACTACCCACCTGAGTTCAGCGAATTAGCTTCAGATGATGCTCTGGGTTTTCTTGAGGAGTGTCATCGAATTCTCCGCACTATGGATATCGTGGAGACAAGTGGGGTCTCATTCACTGCTTTCCAGATAAGGGTAGCAGCTTACTAGTAGTGGCGTGCTTTTGAGCTTAGCAGTTCGGGCGAGGCAGCTTCATTGACTTGGGCTCAGTTTTCAGAGATGTTTCTACATGATTTCGTCCCTCAAAGTCTCAGGGATGCTTGGCGTGCAGAGTTTGAGTAGCTACGCCAGGGTACTATGACTGTGCCAGAGTATGAAATCCGTTTTAGTGACTTGGCACGCCATGCCCTAGCTTTGGTTTCTTGTGTCAGTGAGAGAGTTCGACGCTTTATTGAGGGGCTCCATCCCAGCATTCGGACTACTATGGCCAGAGAGCTAGAGACAGACGTTACTTACCAGCAGGCAGTGAGTATTGCCCGGAGATTAAAAGTATGTTGGCTCGGGACAGAGAGGAGAGAGAGGCCAAGAGGCCTCGAGAGAGTAGTCACTTTTCAGGAGCTCGTGCACCAGCAGCACGCTATGGTAGGGGCTTTGTGAGTCGCCCTGTTCATTCAGCTCTTCTAGCAGCTAGTGGTATTCCAGCTCCTCCCAGAACTTGGGAGCCTTATTATGCACCACCAGTATCTCAGGTGCCTCCTGCTCAAGGTGCTAACACACGCAGTCCAGCAGGCCAGTTTAGAGTCAGCGGCAGCATCCACGCCCTTAGAATGGTTGTTTTGGGTGTGGTGACCCTCGTCACAAGGTCAGGGATTTCCCCAGAGCTAGGAGAGGTGCACCACCGGAGACTTATCAGGTTCCACGTCTCCCACCAGGTCCTCCAGCTATACTTCTAGCCCCAGCTGCTAACCCACAATCTCACGCATCTCGAGGTGGAGGTCGGGGTGGCCGAGGAGGTCGAGGTCGCCCTAGAGAGGGAGGCCAGGCCAGATATTATGCTCTTCCAGCCAGATCTGAGGCCATTGCTTTAGATTCAGTTATCACAGGTATTGTCCTCGTTTGTCATAGGGATGCATCGATTTATTTGACCCAGGTTCGACATATTCATATGTGTCTTCTTAATTTGCCTCACATTTGGGGATATCTCGGGATTCCTTGAGTTTCCCCTTATATGTTTCTACTCATGTGGGAGATTCTCTTGTTGTGGACCGCATATATCGGTCATGTTTGATTTCTATAAGTTGTTTTGAGACCAGGACTGATTTATTATTACTCAGTATGGTAGATTTCGATGTTATCTTGGGCATGGACTTGTTGTCGCCCCATAATGCTATTCTTGATTGTCACGCCAAAACCGTGACGCTGGCTATGCCAGGACTACCGAGGTTAGAGTGGAAAGGTTCTTTAGAGTATACTCCACTTCGAGTCATTTCTTTTCTAAAGGCCCATCGGATGGTTGGGAAGGGGTGTGATGCGTACTTGGCTTATGTGAGAGACGTGAGTGCTGAGACCCCTACAGTTGAGTCAGTTCCAGTTGTGAGGGACTACCCTGAAATTTTTCCAGCTGATCTTCCGGGTATGCCGCCCGACAGAGACATTGATTTGTTGCTGGGCACTTAGCCCATTTCCATTCCTCTCTATTGCATGGCTCCTCTTGAGTTAAAGGAGTTGAAGGAGCAATTACAGGAGTTTCTTGACAAAGGTTTCATCATGCCCAGTGTATCACCTTGGGGTGCTCCGGTGTTATTTGTGAAGAAAAAGGATGGTTCGATTCGTATGTGCATCGACTACCGGTAGCTGAATAAGGTGACAATGAAGAATAGGTACCCATTGCACCGCATTGATGATTTATTCGACCTGTTACACGGTGTTAGGGTGTTTTCCAAGATTGATCTTCGTTCGGGTTATCATCAGTTGAAGATTCGGGAGCCGGATATACCGAAGACTGCATTCAGGACCAGATATGACCACTATGAGTTCCTTGTTATGTCATTTGGGCTGACCAATGCCCCAACAGCCTTCATGCACCTGATGCACATCGTATTTCGGCCGTATCTTGATACTTTCGTCATCGTATTCATTGACGACATCCTGGTATATTCTTAGTTCCGGGAAGACCATGAGCAGCACTTGAGGACCGTGCTTCAGACCTTGAGAGAGAAGAAGTTGTATGCCAAATTCTCAAAGTGTGAATTCTGGCTTTATTCTATGGCATTCTTAAGCCATGTGGTATCTTCGGATGGGATCAAGGTAGATCCGAAGAAGGTGGAGGCAGTGCAGAGTTTTCCTCGACCATCTTCAGCTACTGAGATTCGCAGTTTCCTCGGTTTGGCCGGGTATTATCGCCGTTTTGTGGAGGAATTTTCATCCATTTTAGCACCCATGACCAGACTGACCCAGAATGGTGCACCTTTTATTTGGACTGAGAAGTGTGAGCAGAGCGTTCAGAAGCTCAAGACAGCCCTGACTACAACTCTAGTGCTAGTATTACCTACTTGTTTGGGGTCCTATACAGTCTACTGTGATGCTTCGAGGATTGGACTTGGGGCGGTGTTGATGCAGGACGGTAGGGTGATTGCCTAAGCGTCCAGACAGTTGAAGGTGCACGAGAAAAACTACTATGTGCATGATCTTGAGTTGGTAGCGATTTTTAACGCCCTGAATATGGCGTCATTATTTATATGGTGTTCCCTGTGAGATATTCACGGATTACCGGAGTTTGCAGCACATATTCAGGCAGAAGGATCTTAATTTGCGCCATCGTAGGTGGTTGGAGTTGCTCAAGGATTATGACATCACTATATTATTCCACCCATGGAAGGCCAGTGTGGTGGCCGAAGCCTTGAGTCACCGGGCGGAGAGTTTGGGTAGTTTGGCATACCTTCGTACAGTTGAGAGGCCCTTAGCCTTGGATGTTCAGTCCTTAGCCAGTCAGTTTGTGAGAATGTTTCTTTCTAAGCCTCATCGGGTATTGGCTTGTGTCGTTGCTCGATCGTCTCTTTATGAATGCATTCGGGAACGCCAGTATGATGATCCTGACCTTCGAGCTCTTCGGGATAGAGTTCAGAGGGATGGTGTCAGGGAGGTGACCATAGGTGATGATGGTGTGCTGAGGCTGCAGGACCGTATTTGTGTGCCCGATATAGATGGACTTCGGGATTTGATTCTTGAAGAGGCCCATAGCTCACGGTACACCATTCATCTCGGCACCGCGAAGATGTACCAGGATCTGAGACAACACTATTGGTGGCGGGGGATGAAGAAGGATTGAGTGGAGTTCGTAGCCAGATGCCTCAATTGTCTGCAGGTCAAGTGTGAGCATTAGAGAGCGGGAGGTTTACTTCAGCAGATTAGGCTTCCAGAATGGAAGTGGGAGCGAATCACCATGGACTTCGTGGTTGGACTTCCACGGACTTTGAGGAAGCATGATGCTATTTTGGTGATTGTGGACCGACTGACCAAATCAGCCCACTTCATTCCAGTGTTGACTACATATTCTTCTGAGAAGTTGGCCCAAATATACATTCGGGAGATAGTCCGGTTGCACGGTGTACTGTTATCTATTATATCAGACCGAGGTCCTCAGTTCACCTCGCATTTATGGAGAGCCTTGCATAGTGAGTTGGGTACTCAGATAGACCTCAGCACAACATTTCACCCTCAGACGGACGGACTGTCCAAGCGCACGATTAAGATTCTTGAGGGTATGCTTCGTGCCTGTGTGATGGATTTTAGAGGATCATGGGATAAGTACTTTCCTCTTGCAGAGTTTGCCTATAATAAGAGCTACCAGTCTAGTATTCAGATGGCACCGTTTGAGGCTTTATATGGTAGGCGGTGCAGGTCCCCAGTAGGATGGTTTGAGTCGGGCGAGGCCCGATTGTTGGGTACAAATTTGGTCCAGGATGCCCTTGACAAGGTGAAGGTGATTCAGGAGAGACTTCGCGCCGCTCAGTCCAGGCAGAAGAGTTATGCGGACCGGAGGGTTCGTGATTTGACATTTATGACTGGTGATCGCGTTTTGATTCGGGTGTCGCCTATGAAGGGCGTCATGAGATTTGGGAAGAAGGGTAAGCTGAGTCCGAGGTTCATTGGCCCTTTTGAGGTGTTGCGGTCGGTTGGGGAGTTTGCTTATGAGTTGGCCCTGCCTCCCAACCTAGCTGGTGTTCATCCGGTATTCCACGTTTCCATTCTCCGAAAGTATCACGGTGATCCCACTCATGTTTTGGATTTCAACTCAGTCCAATTGGACAAGGATTTATCATATGTTGAGGAGCATGTGGCCATTTTGGACAGGCAGGTCAGAAAGCTCAGGTCGAAGAATATTGCCTCAGTCAAAGTTCAGTGGAGGGGTCATCCGGTCGAGGAGACGACTTGGGAGACCAAGCAGGACATGCGGAGTCAGTACCCTCATATTTTCACAGCTTCAGGTATGTTTCTATACTCGTTCAAGGACGAACGATTTTCTTAAGAGGGGGAGAATGTAATGACCCGGTCGATTGTTTTGAGAGTTAGCGCCCCGATCCCCTAATAACTGCTTCTCCCATGCCTTATTATGTTAATGGAACTTGTCGGAGCATTGAGTGGTGAAATTTGGAGTGATTTAGGACACATAGTCCTTTAGTGTGAATTTCAGCTTTAGAAATCGGACCGTAGCTAGCGATGTATGAAGACGGATTCGGAATGGAATTTCGTCGACTTTGTTATCTCCGTGGAGTGATTTCAGGGTTAGGAGCGTGTTCGCAAGGTCTTTTCGAGGTCGGTTGTAGATTAAGCCTTGAATTGGCGAAAGTTAGAATTTCGGCGATTTCGGCAGATAGGTGAGATTTTGATATCGGACTCGGAATGGAATTCTGAAAGCGACAGTAGGTCCAGAATGTGATTTATGACTTCTGTGCGAAATTTGAGGTTATTCGGATAAGTTTAGACGTGTTTCGGCGTCGAATGTGAATTCTTGAAATTCCTAAGTTCTTAGGCTTGAATCTATGCATAATTGATGATTTTGATTTTATGAGATGTGTTTTTAAGGCCCGACCAAGTTTGAATAAGGTATTTGGGTCAGTTGGTAAGTTTGGTTGAGGTCCCGGGGGCCTCGGGGTTATTTTGGATGCCCAACGGGAGAGCTTGGAACTTTGATCAACTGCTGAACCAGACCTGTGTCTGGTGTCTCGCACCTGCGACGGTTTTTCCGCAGGTGCGGACACGCAGGTGAGGTACGCCTGGTCGCAGGTGCGGTTGTGAGTGGGGTGGCCAGTGGTCGCAGGTGCGACCTGGGTTCCGCAGGTGCGGTACCACATGTGCGACCAATCGACCGCAGGTGCTGCCCTAGGTGCCTTTAGTGATTTCCGCACCTGTGAAGTAATTTCCGCAGCTGCGGCACAGCGGGTACGATCCTAGAAGCCGCAGGTGCGAAAGCCCTTGGCAGACTTATAAAGACCCAATTCCGAGGGTTAAGTTATTTTTCACCATTTTCGAATTTTGGAGCTCGGGAAGGACGATTCTTGGAGACTTTTTGCACCTGGGTACTTTGGGTAAGTTATTCCTAACCTACATAGACCAATTTCCATGAATCTAATCTTAATATCTATCTTTAATTTCGAGATTTTGAGTAGAAATTTTGGAAAAATGGAAGAAACTTCTTAGACCAAACTTTGGGCTTTTGATTTGGTATTTGACCTCTGATTTGAGAGTTTTTCGTATGGTTAGACTAGTGAGTGAACAGGTGTCCGGAAAATATAACTTTTACCCTATTTCGAGACGTGGGCCCGAGGGGCGTTTTGGTCAAAATTCCTAATTTCACGTATTAGCTTCGAATTAATTAGTTACTTTGATTTCTTTAAATGATATTTACAATATGCAATCGAACTTAATAGATTTGGGCCACCCGGATTCGTATACTCGTGGCAAGAGCGTGATTATTTGTTGATTAGCATAGTCAAGGTAAGCGGCTTGCCTAACTCTGTGTTGGGGAATTTTCCTTAGGCATTTTAACTGATCTTTACTATAAAACCCCCGTGTACATGAGGTGACGGGTGCGTTCATGGTTTATTTTCACCGAATTTCCATCGTTCTTACTATGGCATATCTCATTTTTACTCCAAATATTACTATTACTGAACTAGACTGAGTGGCAACTTAAGATTTAAACCTACCAACCGATTTTACTTGATTTTTCCACTCATTACTACTATTTGAACATCGTTGAAGTATTTTACTCTATTTTTGCCAACAATTTTTCATAAACTTTTGAATTACGCTACATCCGGTATACATCTTGCATTGCATATTTACACTGGGACTGCGGGCCGAGACCTATGATCTTTCCCCTGTATTTCATAGCATATTTACAGTGGGACTGCGGGCCGAGACCTGTGATCTTTCCCCTGTATTTCATAGCATATTTACAGTGGGACTGCGGGCCGAGACCTGTGATCTTTCCCCTGTATTTCATAGCATATTTACAGTGGGACTACGGGCCGAGACCTGTGATCTTTCCCCTATGTTTCATAGCATATTTACAGTGGGACTGCGGGCAGAGACCTTTGATATTTCTCCTGTATTTCATAGCATATTTACAGTGGGACTGCGGGCGGNGGTTTTGGGGGGGGGGGGTAATTGGGTTTAAATAAGGTAAGGGGTGTCTGGGTCGTTGATTTACTTTGATCAACGACTCAGATTGATTAAGAGTTGGGCTGGGTATGGGGTTTGGTTTAGGCTGGGTTGGTTATAGGTTAAAGGGTCAGGTGGGGTTGGGTTAAAAAAAATGGCTAAGTTTTAAATAAAAATGTGGCTAAACGTTAAATACCCAATTAAATAAGATAATTAATAAAATAGTTAATAATTGTGTAAAAATGAAATTAAGACTAAATAAATGAAATTAAGCTGACTAACTAATATAAAACGATCACTTATTTATTTTAAAAAACAGTATAAATGTACATTTGTGCTATAATTACAAAAATTGTTGTAATTAGTTAAATAATGCCAATATTGGCTAATTTGTAAAATAATTAAATCCTAAGGGAATTAAATAGTATTATGAATATCATTTAAATCTTTAAATTATTTATAACATCATTTATGCATAATTATAGAATATAAAATATCAAATAAACAGGAAAATAGTTTTATAAAAATACAGAAAATTATGGGAAAATATCAATTACTATAAAGAGTGATTTTGAAGGTATATATGCAAGTTTGAAAATAATTTGAGGAGAAATTGGGTATCAACAACTGCCCCTCTTTACCTGAAGAAGATGAAAGAGTTGTCGGGTAAAGACATGATGGCCAATTTTGACCGAATGGAAATAGTATGAAAGATTCAGGCCTTACCCTAGCTTCTGAGCTACCTACATATCTTTGGTTTTACAGGAATCAGGCTGTATGTAGTTCAGGAGCCACCGACGAAGTATACCAGTGATGTTTTACAAGAACGGACGCAAGGTGCAGGGTTGGGTGAACAAGCGGCTTGCGGGGTAGTTAGGAGAACTGGAGCAGGACCGCTCCTGCCAGGATGGTTGCTGCTTGCCGGAGAACCTGCAAATGAACAATACAAGCATATATCGTGCGTAATTTAAACATCATGCAAATTCCCGTTGGACTATGAATGATGTCTTTGGACGGTTAAGGATGACGTCCTTAGACCATGATGTCCTAGGCCATGAATTGCTTGATGTAGGAATCACATGCCATGAAATGATGTTCTCGGAACATGAAGATGGTGCCCCCGAACAATGATGCCTTTGAATAATGATATGCAAACTGATAAAAGAGATCCTCGGGCCATGACATGGTGTTCTCGTTCCATGAAGATTGTGCCTCTGAACGATGACGCCTTTGGATAAGTTGGCGATATTTCAGCCCATGAAGATGCAACGGTATGATGCTAACAAGACAGAGCTTAGTCTTGCGAATTAAAGGGGCAGAGCGTAGCCCGAAAGGAAGCGAAGTAAATATTGACAGAGACAGGGGTTTCTTTTGAAAAGTAAATGGGAGGCAACGTTTAGCCTCGGAAGGCAGGATGGTAGCCTTATGCAAGATGTAAATGCAGATAGAGATAGCGTTTAGTCCCGGAAGGCAGAATGGTAGCCTTGTGGAAGATGTAAATGCAGATAGAGACAACATTTAGTCTCGGAAGGCAGAATAGTAGCCTTATGCAAGATGTAAATGCAGATGGAGACAGTGTTTAGTCTCGGAAGGCAGAAAGGTAGCCTTATGCAAGTGGAAGGCAAAATAGTAGCTTTATGCAATGCAGATGGAGACAGTATTTAGTCTCGGAAGGCACAAAGGTAGCCTTATGCAAGTTGGAAGGTAGAATAATAGCCTTATGAAATGCTGATGGAGACAGCGTTTAGTCTCATAAGGCGAAAAGGTATCCTTATGCAATGTAAATGCATATGGAGGTAGCGTTAACCTCGGAAGGTAGAAAGGTAGCCATATGCAATGTAAATGAAGATGGAGGTAGCGTTTAACCTTGGAAGGCAGAAAAGTAGCCTTCTGCAATTTACATGCAGATGGAGGTAGCGTTTAACCTCGAAAGGCAGAATGGTAGCCTTATGTAAGAAATAAATGCAGATGGAGGTAGCGTTTAACCTCGGATGGAAAAATGGTAGCCTTATGCAAGTAATAAAATGCAGATGGAGGTAGCGTTTAACCTAAGAAGGCAGAAAGGTAGCCATATGCAGGAAATAAAATTTAGATAGGAGTTCTTAGCTGATGATAAATTGCGTCGATATGATTTTTGTGAGTATTGCGATAATGAAGCGTCGTTTGTGCTGATAATAAATGTTGGCATGTGCGACGAGCTTGAGAAGCGTGTCTCCTTCGGGTGGATAATATGTTTTCGGGGCCCTTTCAATCTTTGTGCCTGCATCAAAAGAAAAATCGTGAGTTCTGTAGAGGGGGAAAGGTCAGTTCGCATTCCCGATGGCTTTACTTGACTCGCTCGTTTGATCATGCTGTATCATTGGGGTAGCGTTTGCTAAATAAGTTGTTCCAAAGATAGATATGCATGATTTTGAGAAGATATAATATAAGCATATAATTGAAAATACTTTTAGGTGAACCGACGACTGTGACGCGGTTAGAGACATTGCAACTTCTCCTGCCACGGAATTTTGAGGGTCCTCCTCAAAATTCTTCCCCATTTTTATGGGTGAATACTTCCGGTTGTTTCTCGTACGGCGATTGGCTGAACTTGCTTCAGAATTTTGAGTGTCCTCCTCAAAAATTTGCCCCAGTTTCCATTTGTGGGGGAGATGAGATTTTTATTAAATCGTGACAGAACCCATAGGGCTTTCTACGTATCCCCTCTTAAACGGGAATCAGGTCAGGCGTAGTTCAATTTACATTGTTGACAAAAGCATAAGGAATTACACATAGTAGCGCTTGACTGCATCTGAATTGATTGGTTTTGGCCAAACTTCTCCGTCCATTTCTGAGTATGAGTGCTCTTCCTGTCAGCACTCAATGAACTATGTACGGACCCTCCAAGTTGGGAGAGAACTTCCTTTTGGTTTCATCTTGATGTGGAAAGATTTTCTTTAGTACCAGCTGCCCTCGTGTGAATCGCCTTGGCTTGACTTTCTTGTTGAAGGCTCTGGTCATTCTGTTCTGATATAGTTAACCATGACAAACTGCGTTCATTCTCTTTCCGTCTATGAGGGCTAGTTGGTCATAACGACTCCTTACCCATTCCACGTCGCTGAGCTCAGCTTCTTGTATAATTCTCAGAGATGGAATCTCAATTTTTGCAAGAATAACAGCCTCTGTAACATAAACCAGCATGTAGGGGGTTGCCCCGGTTGATGTGCGGACCGTGGTGCAATATCCCAGTAAGGTGAATGATAACTTCTCATGCCATTTATTGTGCCTTTCTATCATCTTCCTTAATATATTCTTGATGTTCTTGTTGGCGACCTCAACAGCTCCATTCATCTGAGGTCTGTAAGTTGTGGAATTCTTGTGTTTGATCTTGAAAGTTTCAAACATGGCTTTCATCAAGTCACTGTTGAGATTAGAGCCATTGTCGTTGATGACTGATTCTGGAACTCCGAACCGACAAACAATGTGGTCGCGGACAAAGTCGTCCATGACTTTCTTGGTAACTGCTTTGTAGGATGTTCCTTCGACCCATTTAGTAAAGTACTCAATGGCGACCAGAATGAACCTGTGTCCGTTGGAGGCGGCAGGCTCGATTGGTTCGATGACGTCCATGCCCCAGGCGGCGAACGACCATGGTGAACTTGTTGCATTAAGCTCACTCGGAGGTACCTTTATCATTTCTCCATGTATCTGACAGCGGTGGCATTTCCAGACGTACTGGATGCAGTCTGTTTCCATGGTCATCCAGAAGTAACAAGCTCGGAGTATCTTCTTCGCTAATACAAACCCGTTCATATGTGGACCGCAGGTCCCAACATGAATTTCTTCCTATAGTTTTGATGCTTCTTTTGCGTCAACACACCTTAATAGCCCCAAATCGGGAGTCCTCCTATACAGGATTCCTCCGTTGTGAAGGAAATTGTTAGACAATCTCCGAAGTGTGCGCTTTTGAGTGGCGTTTGCAAGCTCTGGGTATTATCCTCTTGCCAAATATTCCTTGATGTCATGGAACCATGGATTTCCATTTGATTTTTCTTCGACATGGGCACAGTAGGCCGGCTGATTGTAGATTTTCACTGGAATAGGGTCAATGAAAGTTTAGTCTGGATGCTGAATAATAGATGGCAGGGTAGCAAATGCATCGGCGAACTCATTGTAGATTTTGGGGACATGCCGAAATTCTATCTTTGTGAACCTCTTTCTCAACACCTGTACATGATGCAGATAGGGTAGTATCTTGGAATTCTTGGTTGCCCATTCTCCCTGTACCAATAAGTACGATTCACCAGTAACTAAAAACTCCTGGATGTTCATGTCAATGGCTATGTCGAGCCCTAAGATGCATGCCTCATATTTAGCCATGTTGTTGGTGCAGGGAAAATCAGAGTTTGGCGGGATGCTGGATAATGCTGGCCGGTCTCTGATAATAGGATTGCTCCAATACCGACTCCTTTGAAGTTTGCTGCTCCATCAAAGAACATCCTCCAACCTTCATAGGATTCTGCAATGTCTTCTCCTACGAATGATACCTCTTCATCGGAAAAATACGTTTTCAGGGGTTCGTATCCTCCGTTCACAGGATTTTCAGCAAGATGGTCCGCCAGTGCCTGTCCCGTGATTGCCTTCTGAGTCATGTAGATAATGTCGAACTCGCTCAGCAGGATTTGCCATTTGGCTAGCTTGCCAGTAGGCATGGGCTTCTGAAAGATATACTTTAATGGATCCATCCTTGATATGAGATATGTTGTGTAAGCACAGAAGTAGTGTCTCATCTTCTGAGCGACCCAAGTCAGAGCGCAGCACGTGCATTCCAATACAGAATACCGGGCCTCGTACGGAGTTAACTTCTTGCTGAGATAGTAAATGGCTTTCTATTTTCTCCCTGTTTCATCATGTTGTCCCAAAACGCAACCAAAAGCTCCATCTAATACTGCAAGGTAGAGTAACAGAGGTCTACCTGGCTCAGGTGGCACCAAGAATGGCGGTGTCGACAAATACTCTTTGATTCTATCAAAAGCTTTTTGACAATCCTCGGTCCACTTATTTGTGGCGTCCTTCCTTAGCATCTTGAAGATCGGCTTGCAGATGATTGTACACTGTGCTATGAATCGGCTGATGTAATTGAGCCCCCCAAGAAGCTCATAACATCTTTCTTGTTTTTTGGCGGTGGTAGTTCTTGATTGGATTTGACCTTTGATGGATCCAATTCTATTCCCCGACGGCTCACAATGAATTCCAACAACTTCCCAGCAGGAACCTCGAATGCACACTTCGCGGGGTTCAGCTTTAGATTATATTTTCTCAACTTGTTGAAACACTTCCTCAAATCCTCCATGTGATCAACAGCTTTCTTTGATTTGACAATGACGTCGTCCACATACACCTAGATCTCTTTGTGAATCATGTCGTGGAATATTGTAGTCATGGCCCTCATGTAGGTGGCCCTTGCATTTTGTAACAGTACACTCCCCAGGGTGTGATAAACGCCATTTTCTCAGCATCTTCCTCATCCATCCAAATTTGATGATAACCAGCGAAGCAATCTACGAACGACTGTAGCTCATGTTTGGCGCAATTGTCAATTAGAATGTGTATGTTTGGCAAGGGGAAGTCATTTTCGGACTGGCCCGGTTGAGATCCCGATAGTCGACACAGACTCTGACTTTCCCGTCTTTCTTTGGCACAAGTACGATGTTGGCTAACCATGTCGGGTACTCAACTACTCGGAGAACTTTGGCGTTGATCTGCTTGGTAACTTCTTCTTTGATTTTCAAACTCATGTCAGGTTTGAACTTTCTCAGCTTTTGCTTTACTGGTGGACATTTCGGATTCGTCGGCTGTTTGTGGGCCACGACGGACGTACTTAAACCAGTCATGTCATCATATGACCAGGCGAATATGTCCTTATACTCCTTTAGAAACTTTGTGTACCCTTTCTTCTCCGACGGTGACAAATGGATATTGATGCTTGTTTCCTTGACGTTTTCTGAATCTCCCAAGTTGACAACCTCAGTCTCATCCAAGTGGGAATTAGGTTTATTTTCAAAGTTTTCGACCACTTTAACGATCTCATCAGGTAGATCGTCTTCATCTGAATTGTTGTCCGTTTGTTGCGTTGCTTCATTGCACGTCACAGTCATCAGTTCATCAAGACAAGTAATAGTAATGCTGTATAGATAAAGTAATGAGAGAAAGTGGTAATAAGAAATATCGAATTCATAAAGAAATTGGTAAATGCTTTGATAAATTGAATGACTTGTTTTAAACATTGAAGATCTTATTGCGGGAATTGAAAAATGCGGAAAAGGAAAATCGTATAGTAAATGAAACAGTAAATAATGCTTGTTTTTAGCCTTGCTACCCCGAGGCTCGGCGAGCTTTGGTGGTCTTGATAGACCACTTGTTGAGATATGTTCCCTTGCTTGCTGCATGTACGGAAGGGCCTTCCTCCCCCTCCTCCTCGAGAACAACACAACAATCCATATTATGGTCTTCCAAGAACAAATTCCTCATCGCTGCAAGTGCTTTCTCTTCGTCTGATCTATAGACAATGTCGGCCTACTTGAAGGTCTGCTCTAGATGAGGTATCGGCTGCTCCAGAAGGTAATGATGATCGCGCCATGGTGGCAACCAATTTTTGAATTCTTCCCATGTATACTCATACCCCAGACCGAAAGTAGTACCATGTTTCTTGAGTTTTATGGGCTTCGTGATCCCTTGGAGGTTCTTACCAAGCCCTTTGCCTGGCTCGTATCCTCCCCAGTTCAATATGCTCTCGATCTTTCTATCCCACCATTTGTCCTTGTCGATGACATTGACTCGTTCAATATGGTGATAAGTTCCTCCACCCATTTTTCTTTTTCCATCAATCACATGGATAGTCTGGCGACTGTAAATAAGGTTGCTACCATTGCCGTGGATGATCACCTCTTGGTGGTTCCACTCAAATTTTACTACCTGATGTAGTGTTGATGCTACAGCCCCAGCAACATGGATCCAGGGTCGTCCTAACAGCAGATTGTAAGATGTCGACACATCTATCACCTGAAAGTCTACCTCAAACCAAGTCGGTCCTATCTGCAGACATAGGCTGATCTCCCCAATGGTAGACCTTTGAGAACCGTCGAAGGCTTCCACGTTGAGCGGTCCGTCCTTTATCTCATGGAGGCCTTTACCCAATTTCTCTAGTGTTATCAGCGGACATATATTAAGACTGGGTCCTCCGTCGACAAGAATTCTGGTTATGAAATAATATTCGCATTGCACGATGATGTGCAGTGCGTTGTTGTGCCCCAATCCTTCAGGTGGTAGATCGTCTTCATGAAAAGTGATTTTGTGACTTTCCAGTACGTGGCCCACCATGTTGGCCATTTCTCCACTAGTGATGTTGTCTGGCACGTGTGCTTCACTCAATAGTTTTAACAAAGCATTTCTGTGTGTCTCAGAATTCTACAACAAGGAGAGAATGGATATTTGTGCTGGTGTCTTGTTTAGTTGGTCGATGACCGAATACTCCTTAGCCTGTATCTTCATCCAAAGGTCGTATGATCCTGTTTCAATGAGGGGAGGCTGGTTGGCAGCTTTCTTGCTTGACTCAGCCAAATGCTCAGGGGTATAGACCCTACCAGTTCTTGTCATACCCTGTGCTGCAACAGCTTCCTCAGACCTGGTTTTTCATCTCCTTCTTGCCTTGGCTGTATAGTCCCAAGGGATAGCATTTGAGTAGAAGGGTGGCGTGGTCGACATCGCCACCGAAATTGGTGCAACTATCCTTACTTCAAATGGAACATGTGCTTTGGGTGGCAAGACTGCAACCTCGAATGATGCGGGTGCATTTGCCGGAGACACGAAATCAACCTCAATTGGCACTGGTGTCTTTGCAGGTCGCGCTGTTTCAAACTCTAGTGGTATAGACATATTCACCTCAGCATTCTCAGATGGCTGAATCTTGTCTATGATTGGGTTGAGAGTGACTACAGGTTTCTTTGGGTCATCGCCTTCTGCGATCAACTCGATTGACCCCTCGGGATCCCAATCATCATCTATCTCAATCATATAGATACCTCCACCCTTATGGTCTGGTAAAGGGTTGTTGCGGACATTCGGAGCGGATTCCTTTTCCACGATGATCTTGTTGTCAATCAAAGATTGTATCTTATCCTTAAAGGAGCGGCATTCATTGATGGTATGTCCTTTCATGCAAGAATGGTATGCAAAGGATTTGTTTGGGTTAACCCGCTGAGAAGGGTTCTCAGGGGTAGAAGCAGGGATATGTGTGACATAACCAGCAACTTTGAGCTTTTCATACAGCTGGTCAATAGGCTCGGATATGGCGGTGTATTATTTTGGAGGGCGACGATCAAAGTTAGGTTGAGGCCTAGGGAAGTTTTGCCGGGTAGTGGGTGATTGATAGTGAGAGGCTGGTAATTATAGGTGTTGTAGACGGGGAGCAGGTTGTGAATATCTAGGTGGGGTAGGTTGATATGTGGGTAGTGGAGATTGGTATGTGGGCGGTGGATCTTGGTAAGGAGGTGAGGGTGCTTGGTAGTTCGGGGTTGGCTGATACGTGAAGGGAGGTGTTGGGTAGACTTAGTATTTGGGCGAGGATTTGGCTTGTTGTGCGACAAATACAGCTCCCACATCTTTTCTCTTATACACACCACCAGACTGTAAAGCCTTGTTAGTGGCTTGCAAAGCTTCAAAATTTGTAACCATACCGCTCTTGATACCTTCTTGAATCCGCTCTCCAAATTTGATAATGTCGAAGAACTTGTGGCCTTCAACCATCATAAGCCGTTCATAATATTGCGGGTCCCGAGCTCGGACAAAGAACTTGTTCATCTGTTCTTCCTCTAAAGCAGGTCTGACTTTAGAAGCTTCCGACCTCCAATGAGTAGCATACTCGCGAAAGGTTTCTGTGGGTTTCTTCTTCAAGTTTTGGATGTAGAACACATATGGTGCGTTCTTTGTATTTCTTGGGGTCTTGGCTGATGTACCAAGACAGTGCGTCTCCCTTGAAACTCCTCATGAACAGCTTCATGTGGATCCTTTCGTCTTTTCCTACGCCAACCAACTTATCACAGCAGGTCCTCAGATGGACCCTCAGATCACCAGTGCCGTCAAACATTTCGAACTTTTGAGGTTTGTACCCCTCGGGTAGTTCAACATCTAGTTGTATATTGAGGTTTTCATAGTTCAAACCTTTAATTCCCTTGACTCCTTCAACACCCTGAACTCGACTAGTCAGCTTTCTAAGTTCCTCAGCCAGATTCTTCATAAGCAGGTCCTCCTCATCAGACTCAGATGTATGTGAGATAGGCGGAATGAAGTGGGTCACAATTTTCACGTAGATGGTATTGTTGTAGGCATGGAAATAGTCCTTCGTGGGGTTTTGAGGTTCGTGGAGGGATGGTGGAGTGTTGTTGTGGCAAGTGTTGCATGGTGCAGGGAGAGTTTGGTTCTTTGGGGAAGTGGCGTTAGGGTGAGGTGCAAGGTGATTTGGTTGTTTTGGGATATTCTGTGGAGGTGTAGGGTTGACGTCAGGGACGTGGAGGGAAAATGACAGATTGCCCAAATTTCCGACCTGGTCGAGCTCCTCTTGAAATTTCAGCAATTTCTGTTCTAATGGTGACATATTC
This sequence comes from Nicotiana undulata, assembly GCA_005239495.1. Classification (NCBI taxonomy): domain Eukaryota; kingdom Viridiplantae; phylum Streptophyta; class Magnoliopsida; order Solanales; family Solanaceae; genus Nicotiana; species Nicotiana undulata. The sequence continues at coordinate 12,969 of ML268346.1, read as the reverse complement.
TCATGCAAGACTTGTATACCCCGGCCGTCAATGGCCTCTACCTAATCAACCGTATTTTCCTTCCTGATACTTCTGGATTCTTCCATCTTACTTTTGCTCTTGTTTCTACCTTTGGGAAGACTGGGAGGAGGAGTAGGTGGATGCCCTTTTGATCTTGTGCGGTAGGCAGATGATGCCAGAATGCACGAACTAACCTTTGAGGAGGGGAATAATAAAGAAAATAAAAACAAAAGGTAACCAAGTCAATGAGGATTATGAAAAATATTGCAGTAATTAAACAAGTAATGCGGAAATGTAAAACATGTCCTAAATTGGGGACCTCTTTGTGCCCCAAGTAAGCCTAGCGACAATAAAATGCTAAATGCCTCATTTTTTTATTAAGAAAAATGGACAAATCTTAAGACGACTCTAAATACGCGGGAAATAAAAATTACTAATGGTCATAGGCCTTATTACATCAAAGAAGATAAAAGAAAAAACCCATATCTACTTGGTCCCAGAAGGACCTTCCCTAGATTCGGCATTCCTGCTTCCCTCGATTAGCTTTCCCAGCTCTTGAAGCCCCCGTAGTTGGTAGGTTCTGGCTAGATATCCTCCTTCAGCTCCCTCAGCCTTCTGGCAAGTCTCGATCCTTTTGATGAATTTCTCCTCCAGTTCAACTATACCTTGCCCCAAGCAGCCCATCCTCTTGTTGGCGCTGATAGCCATTTCTTTCCATTCCTCGACCAACCTTTTGTTTGACTCATGTATCTTGTGGTGATCATACTCACATTCACGGATCCTTTTGCGCAGTTGGTTGTACTTGACTTGTGCTTCAGCCCTTTCATCTATAACCCGGTGACCTCGAACGAACCCTGGCTCGATTCGACCACCCAGATCTTCTTCTAACCATCCAAGATAGAAAGGAGTGCAACCGGCGTGATACCTGTCTGGTTCGATGGTGTCTTTCTCAAGCATAATCTTTCAGTGCCATAAGTGATGAGCTTGGCACTTGTGAGGGCTGTCATCATTCTGAAAGTCTGCTCAAAGATGGCTCATTTTCTCGACCCTAGGTATGACCTGCTTCCTACCCGCTTACCTCATAACTCGTAGAGGGACGTAAGGGTATGTCCCCCTCAGATCAATCAGTATCAGAAATGAAGCGCCTCAGGACCGAATGATTAACTCGTCTATCGGAAACCACTCAAACATCCATTGAACCTGATCCTCGATTAAGTTACCAAATAACTCAACCCATCCTTCGACATTCTCCGACTGAGCGAACGTGTCGGTAATACAGTTCATTCACTTTGGGTGATAGAAATAGCAACCTCTATCATCATTTTGTTCGGCTGGATATTTAAGAGAGATGGTAGATTGCCTAGGTGTTTTCTAACGAGCGTTTTGTCACTAGAATGAAGATCCTCCCACCATTTTAGTAGCCTGGGGTGGATATTGGAGACCATGCCGAACCTGGGGACTTCGTGCCTCATTTTATGCAAAACATACGAGGTTAGGCCCTTTCCCCCCACCAGACTCGATTATTTAACACCAATAATTAGCAGGAAACATTTAGTCCTCCAAATAAATACATAGAGCGTGAGGGTGTACGTTTGGGTTTTAGGGAAACCCATTGGACTTTGTACAAGGCTATCTTAAAGGCTATTGTGCAGACAACACGTTAACTTGGCTATGTTTGACCATGATGCATGCAACAGTATAACAGAGTAAGGTTTCTATGGGGTTTTAGACTGGTACCCTTGAGCGGACAACTCAAGGGGAAGACACGGAACTATCGACTGCACCGCTGATCGACTAGTTTTACCGCAAATACGCATTTCCAAATTTAAGGGGTAATAATATAGGACGAGCGCAAACACTCATTGTAAGCGTTGCTATCAAATTTTGTTTGGCACGAGTGGAGTATGAATGTTGAACATGATATGCAATAAATAAGCATTTAAACAGATAGTCATGTATTTGGACATTGAGAACGGTAGATACAACAGTTATGATTGAAAGTAAGTACAAAAAGAAAACAAAGAGAAATGTCAGTTTTGTTCATGCGAAATAAATACCTGAAAGAAGTAAACAATTAATGGTATGTAACGAAGGAGAGGAAAGATGTGAGTATTAAACAAATTAAAGGTACAAATTCACGGAACAATTTGTAATGGTAAAAGCCTAGGTATATCCCCATCAGATTCGCCATGCTGTCGCGCCTCCTTTTTTCTCGCGGAAATCGGGTTTCAACATTTTGACAACTCCTTTTAAAGGAAGAGGGTTAAAAGAAGAGTCGCCACCTAACGGTTTTAAAGGTGCGTTAGGGCACCTAGAGTTGCTAACCCATGAGACTAGTGTGCATTACCAGTGATTGGGTAAGGGCTTGAAGTTATCCCAAGGGGAAGGTATTAGGCACCCCTCAAGATCCACAACTGTGGTTCCCAGCCAAATAGTTTTCGTGAATTTGTACACTAAGCAAGTAGCAAGTAATGGCTCAAATAAGAAGGGATTTCAAATAAGCATTGGAGTTATTATGTTTTGACAGAACTAATAAAACATTTGAGAGAAAGACGTCCTAGGTTTGAAACAATATGGATAACATCAGTGCAATACTTGGTATGTCACTCCTCAAAGAGGGGCTACACGTGGTATTAGCGCACCAGTCATCATATCCATATTCTACCATTTCCCACCCCGTGAAGGTATTTTGAAACGAGTGTGGGTCACGAACATTATTGCGTGATATTACCCGTCCCATCCTATCAGTCCCGGAGGAGGCTAGGACTACTATCCTAAAAGGGAAGTACTAGGTTCAGATAGGACTCAAACACATAGAAGCAAATATGAGGCTCAGATATTCTTAACGACAAGCAAAGACAGCTAGGACTACAAATATGGGAAAAACACATAGAAGCAAATATGAGGCTCAGATATTCCTCCACAAGTTATGCACATATCAGTGCGACTCAAACACAAATAATGTGTTTTAACTTCAGATCCTAATGCATGATATCTAGGCAAGAATACAGTAGCGAGGCAGTTTATTTACTGATTTTTAGAGAAGGATTTTTTCCAGTTCCTGATCACTGATCTTTACCTATTACTAGCCAAACAGTACACATAAAGGGATATGCTTCCAATTTTAACAAGTTTGAAAACCAAAGGCTTGCCTAGGCGTACCAAAATTGCTCTAGTTATGCTGTTTTAGTTCCCAGTTTAAACAAATAGTTGTTAAGTAGGGTAAGTCTATTTTAATATTTAACCGGGATAAGGAGGGTGGGTGTTAGACAAATATGAATGCAATCCTAAAAGGCATGGTATCTGAATGCAAACAAGGTATAGAATGATGCGAAACCTACACATGATGTTCTAAATGCAGATGCGTTTCAGCATCATAACGTATTTTAGAAATATCCATTTGTTAACACATTTTTTACTTAAAGTAGAATGTAGTCGTTTCACATAAAATCCGATTCTTTGTTAGATTTTTGAACCTAATACATGATTTTTCTAGGCGTTCGTAGTAGTGTATGCAATGATGCAAAGTTTATTTTTTAACACAGGATTTAGTCATAAGTAACATGCTGAAAATAATATCCTAAGGGACATGATTTCTAAATGCAAGATTGATAGGGGTTAGTATTATTATTTAGCCCAGCAAAGCATGATTTCTAGGTGATGCAATTATGAGAATGCTAAAGCAGTAATATTGTAACAGCCACTTTTGTTGTTATTTATCCTATGGACATTATCTCTAAGTGGACATAAATATGACGAGATGCTGAAAGAAATAAACCTAGTTATCATGGTGTCACGACCCAAAACCTATGGGTTGTGATGGCGCCGGACACCACTGTCAGGCAAGCCGACCCCTTAATCAGTTGGAACACTTTTCTGTTTAACATTTTAGAATTGAAGCCTTTTCTTGAATTTCATAGTCAAATAAATAAATTTGTAAATTAAACACGACAGTAAATCCATTTAATTTAGTAAAACAAGACTCAACACATCCCCAGAACCCGATGACACAAGTACATGAGCTATTTCTAAGGATTTATACAATTATACAACGCTTGTCCGAAAAACAAATTGGACCAAGGCAATAAATATAGAATGTAAGTACACAGAAGGGAGACTCCGGCAGCTGTGGAACGCCTCTGGATGGATGCAACCCGTATAAGTCTCCAAATCAATCACAGTACTATAAAGGTACCTGTGCAACAAAATGCACAGAAAGTGTAGTATGAGTACATATACATATATGTACCCAGTGAGTATCCCGTCTAATCTCGAAGAAGTAGTGACGAGAGGTCGACTCGATACTCACTAAGGGCCAACAGTGATAATAATAGACAGGATATAAGGAAAACAGTAGGCATGTAAGACAAATAAATATCGAAATGCATCAAAATGAGGTATCCAAATAACAGTGGAAATCAAGCAAGTCCTGTATCCGTCGTGGCGTACGGCCCGATCCCATAGTGAAATCACTCTCATCACTCCACCGTGCCGTACGACCCGATCCCATAATGAAATCACTCTCATCACTCCGCTTATGCATATGACCCGATCCCATAACAAAATCACTCTTATCACTCCACCGTGGCATACAGCCTGATCCCATAGCGTAATCACTCTCATCACTCCGCCGTGGCGTACGACCCGATCCCATAGTGTAATCACTCTGCCGTGGCATACGACCCGATTCCATAGTGTAATCACTCTCATCACTCCGCCGTGGCGTACGGCCCGATCCCATAGTGTAATCTCTCTCATCACTCTGTCGTGGCATACGGCCCGGTCCCATAGTGTAATCACTCTCATCACTCTGCCGTGGCATACGACCCGATCCCATAGTGTAATCACTCTCATCACTCCACTGTGGCGTACGGCCCGATCCCATATGAAATCACTCTCATCACTCCGTCGTGGCATGTGGCCCGATCTCATAGTGTAAAACAAGAACAATGGAAACGAGTCAAGTATCACTATCCTTTAGATGAAACATTACCAATCACAACAGAAGCACAGAGCATACTTACATCATGACAGGGAAAAACAATGAACATGCTGTGGCCTAATTACCCGGACAAAACAATAATAGCCACTACGTAGGGACTCTCGTCACTTGGTGTGTACGTAGCCCCCAAACAAGTACACATAACATTTGAAGTTACCTAGGGGGACAATTCCCTCTTACAAGGTTAGAAAGGAGACTCACCTCGCTCTGAAGATTCATCATCGGCTTCCGAGCCCTTACGACGACCCCAACGGATGCGCAACGCCCCAAAACTATCAAAATGACGATAATTCAATGAAAGTATACTCAATTGATCATAACAAATTCAAATTACAGAGTTCCTCAGCCCGGCACAATGAAATGACAAAAATGCCCTCGGGCCCCCGTGCCCGGACTTCAAAATTTCTTGAAGAAAATCTCTACCCGAAGCTTTACTAATTCAATTACACAATTTACTACAAAATTTATGCTCAATTCGTGGCAAAAATTACATTTACCCAAATTCTAGGTTTCTTCCAAAATCCCAATTTTCCACAATTTTTCATGTTTAATATCATGTATAAACCTTGAATTAACTTGGAAATGAGAAGGAACTACTTACCCCTTGATGCTTGATGAAAATCACCCTTTGAAATCCTCCAAAATCGCCCCAACCAAGTGAAGGAATTAATGAAATGGCCAAAATCCCGTTTTTTAAACATTCTGCCCATATATTTACTCAGTGCGATCGTGGAGTACAATTTTCCAGCCCAAAATTTTCTCTTCGCGATCGCGGAAAAAGCTTCCAGTAGAATAGTTATAACGTTTTGCGCACAACTCCAAATGACAAATGGCTAAATGTTATGAAAACTAGACTTCACGATCTATAACTTTTATGTGTTGTTCATCTCGAATTCCTTATATATTTCTAGCTATAACCTAGCAAATTCATCCCCTGTGCAACACAACTTCCTTCTTCATCTTCCCGGATACCCTGTAGTGTAACAGCCATATCTCTTTGTAAACAAATCCAACTCATGAATGGTTTACTTTTATAGAAACTAGACGCAAAGGGATAAAATTTTCATTTTTAGACCATCTCAAAATTCCTTATAGATTGTGAGATATGAGCCTCCGAAGTTGCATCAGTGCAGCCGAACATTTCTTCTATGCGATCGCACAAGCGTGCCTGCGATCGCACAGCCTTTTTCCAGCTCCCTCCAAATCCTTCTCCGCGATCGCACCACTGAGGCTGCGATCGCACAAACCAAACCCCTCCCATTTTCTCCTCCGTGATCGCACAGCACACCAGAAACATTAGATGACAACAACAACAAAGTAGAGAAAAATGGCCCGAAACCACCCAGAAACACACCCGAGACCCTCTGGGACCCCGTCCAATCGCACGACTCAGTCCCACAAAATCCCACAAACTTGTTTGAAGCTTCATATCACATCAAACAACGCCAAAATCATGAATCTCACTAAAATTCAACTTTATGAACTTTGAAAATTCCAACTTTCACATCCTATGTCGAAACCTATCAAATCACGTCCGATTAACCTCATATTTTTCACACAAGTCATATTCGACATTATGGACATGCTCCAACTTCCGGAATCACATTCCGACCCCGGTATCAAAATTTCCTCTTCCGGTCGAATTTCTCAAAAACCATCAAATATCTAACTTTAGACAAATAGCTTCAAAATAATCTACAGACATCTGAATTCATTTCCGATCGCGCTCCCAACTCCAGAATCACCATACAAAGCTATTCCCAGACTCGGAATCCCAAACGGATATCAATATCATTGAAATGCGCTTCAAACCAAACTTAGGAAATTTCTTAAAAAATGCTGACTTCCACAATATACACCGAAATGTTCCCGGGTTATCCAAATCCCGATCCGGACATACGCCCAAGTCTGAAATCATCATACGAACCTCTTGGAACCTTCGGATCCTGATTCCGAGGTCGTTTACTCAAAATTCCAATCTTACTCAATTTCTTCAACTTAAGGCTTCTGAAATGGGAATTTTTCTTTCAATTTAACTCTGAACCTCCTGAATTTCAACTCTGACCATACACACAAGTCACAATACCCGAAATGAAGCTGTTCATGACCCCCAGCTATTGAACGACGTGCTAGATCTCAAAACAAACGGTCGGTACACATGGTATCTAATGCATGAGTGAAAAGTTATCCTAAGCATGGTGACTATTGCGCATATAGGAAAAAGTAAACCTACATGCATGGTTTCTACCCATACTTACACTACAGCATGCATATTCCCCACCCATTTCACTATCCAGCCCCAGGATCGTTTTTACAATTAGTTATTACAGACCAGTATTGCACGAATTACATATGTAAATAAGAAATTAAGAAGTTACACTATAGGGAGCCTACCAATAGGCCCAAGTCTCCAAGTCCTTAATCCCATATGACATGACTTTTCATAACCCAGGTGTGTCAGAGTTCCTAAGGACCTCAGAGGATCCCAGGCAGTGCTCACACCCAGGTACCCTAGCCAGGAATGAGTAAGTGCAGTGTGGGAATGCCATCCTTGTGTGTCAAAGTTCGGCGGGTACTCAAATGGTCCCCAAAGCAGTGCTCACACGAAGGGGGCTGAACTTAAGAGACTAAGAGTAGTGAGATATGCTCGTAATTCAGGGAGTTTAAGTAAAACATGGTTGAAAAAAATAGTTTGAAATGAAGAGGGACTTTTAATAAATATCAGCCTTTTAGAATAAGAGATTCAGTTGTTGAAAAACAGTTTACAATTCAAACAGACAAAGCCAACATCACATAGGGGACAAGGGATATGACTAAGTGTCAAATTAGAGCAACATATCAGCTAAACAACTAACATCATGACTGAACTAACATATTAGACATAGGCATGGAGATACACATAAAGAACAAAGGCTGAGTGTAGAGAGACACATTGAGCATGCTGGATAGAGTGACAGTAGACATGTAAAAGAGATTCAGAGTTCTAATTGCATGTTGAACAACAGAAACACAAGTTGAAACATATAAGAAATTCAAAGAACTGAACTATGAATAGAAACATATTGGTTTGGATGACTGAAGCTTAAATCGGGACATACCAGTGTAATGAGGAAAGCAGTAATGCAAGCAAGGACAAGAGATGCACAATAGTCAGCCTTGGCTTACAGCCGGCTCACTCAAAGTAATAGCAAGTAGCACAAAAGAGATAGTGAAAAGAGTATGAAACACTTATGAAAGAGAAGTGCACAGATCAATTTTTGTGTCTATGTGTGTGTAACAGTGTTTGAACAGTGTATTGTTCGTGTCTGTGTTATTAAAATACTAGAGGTATTTATAGTTTAAAACCAGTAGAAGAATAAGGTAAGAAGTACTAATTTAATACACTTATGGAAAAATTGTCAATCAGAATCAATCAATGCCCGGACTCCCTTTAATTAGGGAGTCAGGGTTCAAACGGATACAAGTTGTAATAAATAAGGAAAATGATCAATTCGAGACTGACTTGACCATATTAAAGCATGTGGCATGTAATAAGGCTGAATACAGAATACTCCAAATAAGGAAAGTATATGTCAAATAGTTGAAAGCATATTTAGGCACATAAATATGGTAAATGCAATTTTAGTTCTGAAAATCAGTCAATGAACTACGGATGGGACTGGAAATCACAGATCAGTGCTAACTAAGGAAAGCATCTCACATGTAAGGAAGTAATTCAAAATCAGTAAAAAGTTCTAAGGAAAACACATACGAGTTACAGCTTTGAGAAAAGATATCACAGCTCTGAGGGAAATCACTAGAATCAATAGAGAATACTATGTAAGGGTCGATACAACAAGTAATCAACTGTTAAGCAATGAATAGCACAAAATCAGAGAAACCATAGGCAAGTAGTAGAGAACAGTAGAAGATTGAAAACCCTAGGTAAAGTAAGAATCACATAAGTTCATAGACAAACAGTAACGTTGAACATAATAGAAACACAGAGATCATAAACCTTAACTGCAACAACAGGATAAAAATTGCAGAGAAGCTTAACATCTATGTGAGATAAGAGTTCGTGCATTTAAACAAACATATCAGTTACAGAGAGACTCACAATTTGGGGAAAACTAGGGTTTTCAGTAAAGTAAGTTAAAACGAAAGAAAACTTTGAAAAAATCGTTGAATAATAAAAAGAATCATAGAATGACATTTAAACATAAGCAAACAATCATGTAAAAGCTTCATAATATACATAGATCTAAGGCAGATCTAGAAAAAATCGAAGAGATATAGGAGTTAGGGTTTCGTGGAACCCAGAGAAGTAAGAAAAACCTCAAAGATGTCACCGGCTTTAGCCGGAAAGGCCGTAGCTTTTACTCAGATGGCCGGGGATGGCCGAAAAGTGGTATGAGGTACCATGAGAGGTGAGTGAACCGCTCCAGGTTCGCCTGAGGGATTTAGGGTGTCACTANAATAGCTAATAATTGTGTAAAAATAAAATTAAGACTAAATAAATGAAATTAAGGTGACTAACTATTATAAAACGATCAATTATTGATTTTAAAAATGGTATAAAGGTGCATTTGTGTTATAACTGCAAATATTGTTGTAATTAGTTAAATAATGTCAATATTGCCTAATTTGTGAAATAATTAAATCCTAAGGGAATTAAATAGTATTATGAATAATATATTGAGTATGAAAATGTCTTGAAATTAGTTATAACATCATTTATGCATAATTATGGAATATAAAATATTAAATAAACAGGAAAATAATTTGATAAAAATACGGAAAATTATGGAAAAATATCATTTACTATAAAGAGTGATTTTGAAGGTATATATGCAAGTTTGAAAATAATTTGAGAAAAAAATTGGGTATCAACACCCGATGGGAGGCTAAAAACCATGGTGATGTTTTACTTCTGCCATACTTGAATTCTTTGAAGGAGATACCCTTTGAACGTATTCCCATTTTATGTGTTCATATTTGGTGCTTGTGCAAGACTTGGAGAGGCTTCTTTGATGGGGGAAGCACTGCCCGGGGAAGTAGATACCCCAAAACCCATTAAGGAGAAGAAGAGAAAGACAAAAATCACTGATTGAGTCCCCGAAGCCAAAGAAGGCTAAAGTTAAGAAGCCTAAGGTTTATTCAGCGGCCTTAGCCCCCGGAAGCGGTCGAGGGCCTTAGAGTTGAGGGCGAAGAGAGTGATGAACGCCCTCTAGTTCTTAGGGGAAGAGGAAGCACGACTGCTTTGAAGTCTTCTAAGACGAAGACTGTTGGGCCAGAGGCTTCTAAACAAAAGGTTGCTGATGCTGCCCCCCTCGGGCTGAAGAGACTCCTGAGGGTGGGTCAAATAAGTTCCTGAGTCGGCCCATGTCCAAAACACCTCCCAGGCCGAAGGGCGCTCGACAGGTAAATTTGGGGAGTCAGTTCTGAAGCTCCCTGAAGGCAAGAGAAGGCCCATATTGATCCGCCTGGGGTCGTTGATGTGGATGACTATTCGCGGGGGCCGTCATTCTCTTCTGGGAAAATACGGGATGCCCAAGATATAGAGACTCCCGACGCGGCGGCATCCCTCGAGGAGAATGATGTTTTCGAGGGATATTTCATCGGGGTTGAAGAAATCCCCAAGCTTAACGCCTCGCTCATTTTCGAGGAAGCCGAGAAGCTCTACAAATAGGTAATCTTTCGTCGACTATGCTTTGAGCTTCGATCCTCATTTTCCTGATTTCTTTCTTTTATGATTTCAGGCTATAAAGATTTACAATCAGGCCTTTGCTAAGTCTCAAATTGAGTTGACCCACTATGAGGAACAGTGTAGGAGGCTCTCATTAGAGGCTGACGAGCTTCGGGACCTTCGGCCTCATTTGGAGACGGTGTCTCTAGAGCCGGACGATCTTGTTGAGCAGGTAATATTGTTTTTGTATGTTTTTATTTTTGTGCTTGTCCGAATTTAGAATTTAACACCTTTGGGTTGATTTTTGCAGGTTGAGAAGAAAGATGTCCTGATATGGAAGGGGCTTAGATCCAGGGATACAGAGATCCTCGGACTCAAGCAACGTATGGACGAGATAGCCTCCGATAGAGTTACCCTCCAAGGGAAGTTGACCTTGGTTGAGCATCATATTCGGGATGCAAGGGCGGAAAGTAGTAAGTATAAGGATCTCCACGTTGAATCGGCCGCCGCGCGATCTGCAGCCAAGTCCGAAGTTGACACGCTCATATCCTTGTTCCGAGAGGATGTTGATGTTGCAAATGCTCGAGACAAGAAGGTATCTGAAGAGGCCGAGCTTGAACAGACCCGAGCCCTTGAGCATGCCAGATTGAGATCTCGGAGACATTCTCTCGAGGAAGCGCATGCAGGGGGATTCAATTTATCAGTTGAGATTGAGAGGGTGAGGGCCCTACAGGAATAATCGGCAGCTCTTCTTTCTTTTGATGATGGTTCAACCAGTGGTTTGTCCAGCGGCTCGGAGGATGACGAAGATGGAGGTTAAGTCCCCGAATGGGAAGAGGTCATTGATGTTCCGGGGGCTGAGGGCCAAGCCATTGAAGGCACAACTTTTGTGAGAGCTCCGTCTGACCAAATGACCCCGACAGTAGATTAGGGTTTTATTTTTTCCTTTTTGTGTAAGGGCTCCAGGCGTGAGCCTTGTAACTATGCCTTTGTGAACCTTTATTATATATAAAAGGATCTTTTCTTTCATTATCTCTTGTCTTCTCTTTGCTTTTTTGGAATAATCTTTGATACTAGTTGATAACCAGTCCAATGTGTCGGACATATAATATAAACCCCTTGGGTTTTCATGCTCATGAGCAATCGACAACAGTTGACTATCTGGGTGTTCGATCCTCGAGTTAAGTATCCACTCGGGACTATCAACCCTTAGTTTTCTTTTGAAACATTGTCCCTTTGGCTATTTTCAATTTGGCCCTTGGGCTCTTTAGATTGGCCCTTAGGCTCTTCAGGCTAGCCCTTAGGCTCTTACGCATTGGCCCTTAGTATCTTTTTAGATTTGGACGATTCCATCTCTAATATGGCTATAGTTTTCCCCCATTCTGCCTAGGAATTTTGAAGTTTTGATTATGCTTGGGCATATTTTTCGTTCTTCCGACTCTTCGATTGCCCGAACGAGAACCTCGATTATGAGTTGATATGTGACATTACTTGAGTACCTCGTGAGGTTCACTCGAAGGTTGACTTTTCGAAGTCTTTTTATTAAGTGTTGATTGTTTCGAAGCCCTTTCATTGTTCGGAGATGATATTATCGAAGCTCCTTTGCTTATGCCGAGGGTAGCCTGATTAACCGGTTCTTTTTGAAGTACTTTTGAAGAATTTTAAGGCCTTTAGTTTTATGGAGGCAATCGGAGTTTAATCCCCAGGTCAGATGGCCTCGGTATCTATATAGAGGGTATGTCTTTTTAGGGGTCTTACATATTCGAATATATAGCCTTGGCCTTAATTTCGGGGTTATGCCTTTTTAAGGTCTTATAAATTTGAGTATGCCTCGTTGAGGTCTTATAAACTTGGTATTGCCTCGGTAACTTGATTCTTTCGAGCTTGAGACCCTCTTAGGCTTAACTTGATTCTTTCGAAAAGATAATGTCATGACCCCAAATCCTAACAGGTCGTGATGGCGCCTATCGTGGAACTAGGCTAGCCAACCGTCACCTTACTGCGCTTTTGTTCAATTAAAATAGTTCACCATTTAATAATAAGCAAGCAAACCATAGCATAAATAATATAAATAAGTCTTAACGTTCCCATATTAGCCTAAACAACCTCCCAAGAACTAGAGTCAATAGTCATGAGCATCTAAGAATAAATAAACTAACTCTACTAAAACTATAATGTATGTCCCTGAATCAAATGCTAAGACTAAATAAGGAAGGGAAATGGGGAAGCTGTGGATGCTGGACAGCTACCTCGAAATCCCGTGAAATGCTGCTGTCAACTGCGTCAGCTACTGCTGCGA
>ML268340.1:0-16161 GCA_005239495.1 Nicotiana undulata | reverse complement strand
ACCCACCCTTATGACATCGGCCGATAGTCTTGTCCGTGTCGGTTATATATATATATATACGCATTGCATTCATCCGCTTTTGCATTGAGTTGGGATCGTACGAGGGTGAGTTGAGAAAAATACAGAGTACTGGGAAGTGAACACCTGAGAATAAAGATAAGTCATTTCGGATAATGAGTAAGAGAACAAGTAATATAACTATGAAGNGTACTGGGAAGTGAACAACTGAGAATAGCGATAAGTCATTTCGAATAATGAGTAAGAGAACAAGAAATATAACTATGAATAGTTTACAAAAGGAGACTATGTTTGAGATCAGTTACTGATTGTTGCTTACATGTTCTTATACTTGATGTACTATCTCACATGATTCATTGCTCAGCATGTATTTTATTTCATTATGTACTGGACCTTAGTGAGTATGTATTCTACCTCTCGTCACTACTCTTTACGAGTTTAGACGGGATACTTACTGGGTACATATTTATTTATATGTACTCATGCTGCACTTTCCTTCTTTTCTGCATTTGATTGTGCAGGTACTGAGGCTGGTCCGTCTGGTCGTCCGCTTGTTGATAGATGCTGACCGCGGCGTCGCTCCACACGGTGAGCTGTCTTCTTGGCGTTCTCCTGACAGCACCTCTGGAGCCTTCTAGTTTCCTTTTTTGCTCAGTCTTTTGTTCCAAACTGCGGCTTGTATATTTTGTATATGTATTTTCTACATTTGTATCTATGAAGCCGCCCGTTGACACTGTGACACTAGTCCTGGCACACACTTGTTGTAGTTATCAGGGTTGTATATGTATCGGGCCTAGCTGTGGTTCAGCTCGTTTCTACAGCCTTACCCCAAAAAAATGGGCTTCGGGGTTAATTTCAACAACACCGTGATGAGAACTAGCTAGCCAAACTGCTAAAGCCTAGTTTCAGTCCAAGTGAAAGAACAACACAAAAACGTGCTAACAATGGCAACACTTCTTACACACAAAGTTGGAAAGAAAGATGAAGTAAAGGCACACAAAGGATTTTGGGGTTAAGGCCAATTTTCAGATTATATTCAAAAGGAAGGGATAAATACAAGTGTTATGAGATGCTTATTATCTATGCTTGTACAAGTATATATAGACTTATTCAGCCACACATGGCTGGGAATACAAGAAAAGTGCTGTAAAGTTGCTGCCAGGCATGGTGGAAAGTAATCATTCCGTTCAGGCATGCTGGAAAAGCTGTCAGGCAGGCTGCCAAAAGCTGCTAGGCATGCTGTGAGTGATCATTGCTGGTTTTGAATTGTTTCAGCCATGGCAGATTTGAATTTTGGGCAGCTAAGGCGGGAAAATTCGGGAAGGATCAGGCGGGTCGGAACACTCTCCCCCACTTGAATTGGCGACGACCGCGACGCCACAAAGGTTCAAGTAGTTGCGAATCTGTTCTTTGAACTGCCAAAGATCGTCATATTTTTCCCATGTCGCTTCCTCGGGTGGTTGCCCCTTCCAATGCACCAGAAATTGGGCGCTCGAATTGCCCCAACCTTTGCCTCGGACCAATTGATGGTCGATAATGGCCTCGATTTTCTTGTTGAGGGCAGAAGGAGTGATGAATATTTGGGCACGGCTTGACTGACCTCTTTCCGCATCTTCCTTGTCTTCGTGATAAGGCTTGAGCTGACTGGCATGAAAGACGGGATGGATTTTCAAGTGGCTAGGCATGTCAAGCTTGAAAGAGATCTTGCCAACCTTGGCAATAATTTCGAACGGCCCCTCATAGCGTCAGATCAAATTCTGGTTGATGCCCCTTAATGACTTGAATTGGAGGGGATTAAGCTTGACCATTACCTTATCCCCAATGCGGTAGTGTACCGGTCTGCGCTTCCGATCAGCAAACTTTTTCATCTTGCGGGCAGCCTTGTCTAGGTACGATCTAGCCATATCTGCCTGTTCTTCCCATGCCTTCGCCATATGGAACGCCCCTGGGTTCCTTAACTCTTGACTTACTGGCAAGGTTTGCGGTGTGTTAGGTTGTTGGCCGGTTGCTAGCTCAAACGGACTTCTCCCGGTAGACTCACTCCGCTGTAGATTGTACGAGAATTAAGCCGTATCAAGCAGCTTGGCCCAATCCCTTTGGTTTGCACTCACAAAGTGCCTCAAATATAGTTTAAGGAGGGCATTGACCCTCTCCGTTTGCCCATCGGTTTGGGGGTGAAAGCTGGTGGAAAAATATAATTCCGACCCCAACAAGCTGAACAACTCCCTCCAAAAAGCACCGGTAAACCGGGGATCACGATCGCTGATTATATGCTTGGGAATGCCCCAGTGCTTGACCACGTCCCTGAGAAATAACCGGGCTGCCTCCTTGGCTTTGCAATTTGCAGTGGTTGCGGTGAAAGTGGCATACTTTGAAAACCGATCAACCACCACCATGATGGTGCCAAATCCCTCCGAGTTCGGCAAGCATGTAATGAAGTCCATGGTTATACTTTCCCATGGTTTTTCCGCAACAGGCAATGGCTCAAGCAAGCCTCCTGGTACTTTGTGCTCCACCTTGTCTTGTTGGCATACAAGACATGTTCGAACGTACACCTCGATGTCGTCCCTCATATGGGGCCAATAATAAGCTGACTCCAGCAGCGCCAAGGTGCGTTTCTGCCCCGGATGCCCAGCCCAAGCAGTGTCGTGCCCCTCTTTGATTAAGGTGCACCTAAGGCTCCCCCATTTCGGCACAAAGACTCTCCGACCGGTGGTATAAAGAATTCCATCTTCTGCCCAGAACTTCTTCGTCTTGCCTTGGCTGGCCAAGTCAAGAAGTTGTTTGGCCACCGGATCTTGCTGCATCCCTTGCTTTATGGCCTCCATAACATCACAGTTACTTGTGCTAACAAGGGTNGTGTAGTCAAATTCTGCCAAGAAGTCCTGCCACCGAGCTTGCTTGGGTGACAACTTCTTCTGAGATTGGAAGTAACTTGTCGCTACATTGTCTGTTTTGACAAGGAAGTGAGCTCCCAACAGATAATGACGCCAGGTTCTAAGGCAGTGAACCACGACCGTCATCTCCTTCTCCGGGACAGTGTACCGGCGCTCTGCATCATTCAACTTTCTTCTTTCAAATGCCACTGGATGTCCCTCTTGCATAAGGACTCCCCCAATGGCAAAATCTGATGCATCGTGTGCACTTCAAAGACTTTGGAGAAGTCGGGCAAGGCCAGAACAGGCTCCTCCGTGATGGCAAGTTTCAGACCCTCGAAGGCGTCTTGACATGAACCAGTACACTCCCAAGAGTGGTCCTTCTTTAATAAATCAGTGAGGGGGGCGGCAATTGCTGAATAGCCAAAAATAAACCGCCGATAATAATTGGCAAGGCCAAGAAAGGACCGTAATTCGGTTACCTTGGTTGGGGCCTCCCAATCTTTGATTGCAGCAACCTTGTTGCTATCCATCCGGATTTGCCCATGACTGATGGTGTGCCCCAGAAATTGAACTTGGGGCTGAGAAAACGAACACTTCTCCCTCTTTACGGATAAATCATTCTCCCTAAGAACCTGGAAAACTTTTCGGAGGTGAGCAAGATGTTCCTCCAAGCAGCTGCTGTATATGACAATGGCATCCAGGTAGATGACAACAAACTGATCCAAGTAAGGGTGGAACAGCTTGTTCATCAAGGTGCAAAAGGTTGCAGGCGCATTGGTTAAGCCGAACGGCATAACCATCCATTCGAAAGCCCCGTAGCGAGTAACACAAGTTGTTTTTGGCTCGTCCCCTTCGGCTATACGAACCTGATAGTACCCCTTCCGTAAGTCCATTTTGGTGAACACCTTGGCCTGTCCAAGACGGTCAAATAAATCTGCAATCAGCGGGATGGGATACTTGTTCTTCACCGTTACCTTATTGAGGGCACGGTAGTCGATGCACAGCCTTAATGATCCGTCTTGCTTCTTTTGGAACAAGATGGGTGCTCCGAATGGGGCCTTTGAAGGACGAACATGACCTGCTTCCAACAGCTCCTTCAGTTGTCTCCTTAATTCCTCGAACTCTGGAGGTGCCATGCGGTATGGACCCATGGCTGGTGGCTTGGCTCCGGGAATCAGCTCGATTTGGTGATCAACTTCCCTACGGGGTGGCAACCGTTTGGGAAGTTCTTCCGGCATCACGTCCCTGTTTTCATTGAGAACTTGCTGTATACAAGGAGGCAAGGTTTCATCAACCTTGTGTTCTTTAATTTCTGTCACAGCAGCAAGGAATGTGGGCTCCCTCTTCTTGAAGCCTTTAACAATCTGCATGGCCGATAACTGGCCCACAACCTGTGGCACTCGAATCGTTGGCACCACGCAAGGACCCCTCGGATCCCAAATGTAAATTTGGTTAAGGCCAGGAGAAATGAAAGCCATAACCTCGTCCCAGTATTCTAGACCAAGGACGATATCAAAGACATCCATGGGTGCCACAAATAAGTTTATGCACCCCTGCCAAGCCCCTAAATTGAGTTGTACATTACGAGCAACTCCATGGACGTTGGTGAGATTGGCGTTGATGATTTTGAGCAAGGAATTGCTAGGACTAAACACAAGTCCAAGTGACTTAGCCTTAGCCTCCGTCACAAAATTGAAGGTTGCTCCGGTGTCTACCATGATTCGGACGGACTGTCCGTTCAGTTTGGCATCCACAAACAACGAACCTTTCTTCTTCAATTTGGGCTCCTTGCCCATCACAGCACTAAGTAAATTCTGACCCATTTGAGCAAGGTCAGGATTTTCTTGGATAGCCTGCTTTAAGGTAGGCTCTTTGGTCAGCAACGCTCCTAACATCATGTGGCCAAGATGAGCCACATCCCGTCGCTCCGGAGCAACATGTTCTCTGGCATGTGCAGCACCTTGTGCAGCTCCATCCGCTTGCCTCCGTTCTGCAGCAATCAAGGCACCAAGCTTGCCTAATGAAGGGCAGTCTTTAAATTGATGGCTGGGGTCCTTACAAAGATAGCAGCCATTGCGAGGACCGTTGGCCTTCTTCTTCTCGTTGTATCTGTCCCGCCAGTTGGAACGGTGTTCCTCCCTTCTGAAATCACGACCTGTGTGGGCAGCAGCAACTTGTTTGCCCCTGTAGGCCCGATCTCCTCCCGGCTTTGTAGGTCTGCTCCGGTTGTCTTTGGCTTTGGTGCTTTCTGTCCTATAATCTGTCAAGGACTCGGCAATGGCGATGGCATCATCCACGTCTTTGACTTGACGTCTCTGCAACTCTTGTTTGGCCCAGTTTTGGAGGCCATTCATGAAGTAAAATGAGCTTTGTGAACTCTTTCACATACTCCCGAATAGAAGTTGTTTGTTTCAGCTCCCTCAACCTCCGGCGAGCCTCATTAACGACATTTTGGGGATAAAACTGTCGCTTTAGCTCGGTTTTGAACTGCTCCCAGTCTCGAATAGAACATGTGCCTTTTTCTATATCGGCCTTCTTTCGCCGCCACCAAAGCATGGCGGTGTCTGCTAAGTACATGGTTGCTGCCGAATCTTGGCAGCTTCATCAACAAGGTTTAAATGCTCAAAATAGTCCTCCATCTTCCAGATAAAGTTCTCAATGTCTTGAGCATTCCTCTCGCCCCGGAACTCCTTCGGTTTAGGGCCCTGTATCTTGGTTTCATGAACCAGGATCTGACCCGTGCCACCGGCAAGTTTAGCTGCCTCCAGTTGCTTCTTGAGAGCCTCGATCTCTCCATGCAACGATGAAACAACCTCGGTTAGCTTGAGCTCCAAGTTGGTTAGACCGTCCCTGTGCTCCTCGGTCAGCATATCTACAGCTTCCTTGACGTCCCCAATTTCCTCAATGGCAGTGGACTCAAGCGAAGCGAAGTTGCCTTCAACAACTTCGATACGATGATTTAAGGCGGCTAAGCCAGCCTCGGTTGGATCTATTTCTGTGTCTAGACGACCTGAAGTAGACGTGTCTATGTTCTTGCCAAGACAAACCTCTTGTGGAGGTGGCTCATGAAATGCACCCTCACATGTTATGTCCAAGGCAGGATCTCGAACCTTGCTGGTTCCCCTCTTCTTTTGCTTATGTCTTTTGGTTGGTGACTCCTCTCTCCTACGATTGTTGCCATGACCAGCATCTTCTCCGTCGTTTTCCATGTTAAGTAGCCAAGTCTCTGATACCAATTGTCACGGGGTTAATTTCAACAACACCGTGAGGACAACTAGCTAGCCAAACTGCTAAAGCCTAGTATCAGTCCAAGTGAAAGAACAACACAAAAACGTGCTAACAATTGTTATTGTTGTTCGTTGGCTTGCCTGACCTCGCCGTTAGGCGCCATCACGACCTGGACCGGTTTTGGGTCGTGACACCAGGTATGTTTCTAGACTCGTTCGAGGACGAACGTTTGTTTAAGAGGGGGAGAATGTAACGACCCGGTCTGTCGTTACGTGAAACCTGCATTATAATTGTTGATTTTGACTTATTATAGATTGGTTATTCTATTATTAATGTGTTAGAGTTGATAGGCTTGAAATCGGAATGGTTAAATGAGAATTCAGGCACTTAGTCCTTAAAAATAGCCTTAAAATGGGAAAAAGTCAACTAAGGGTTGACTTATTGGTAAACGACCTCAGAATGCGAATTTTATGGCTCGGATAGCTTCGTTAGGTGATTTGGGACTTAGGAGTATGTTCATAATAATTTTGTGATGTCCGGTGTAGAATTAGGCTTTAATTGGCGAAAGTTAGTTTTGGCAATTCCGGTCGGCAGTGAAAAATAGGCTATTGGGGTCGGAATGAAATTCTGACAGTTGGAACAGGTTTGTAATGTCATTTTGGACTTGTCTGCAAAATTTCAGGCCAATCAGAGTTGATTTGGATAGTTTCGGCATCATTGGTGGATTTTAGAAATATAAAAGTTCTTAGGCTTGAATGCGATGTGAATTTGGTGTTTTGATGTTAGTTTTGGTGTTTTGAGAGTGAAACTAAGTTTGAATGATGTTATGGGATATGTTGGTAAGTTTGATTGGGGTCCCGAGGGGCTCGGGATTGATTTCGGGTGGTTAACGGACTCGTTGGGAATTGAAAACACTGCTGGTTTTCTGGTGTTTTTGCACAGGAAATTAACCCTATGGGTTCACAGAAGGGGGCCCGCGTTCGCATAGGGGAAATGGGAGCTGGGGGATTTTTGTGTTGTGCATTCGCGATGGTCCAGGTGCGAACGCGGAGAAGAGGAGGAAGGTGCATCGCGAACGCGGAGAGACGAGTGCGTTCGTGTAGGGTTCAAGTCACCTGGTGGACCCCCAGGCCATTGGTCAGTGCGAACGCGGACCTGGGGTGCGAACGCGAAGGTTCGTCTCGGCAAGGCGTGCGAACGCGGCCTGGGGACTGCGATCGCGAAGGGTAATGAAGGCTGGTCAACGCGAACGTGGCCCGTTGACCGCGAACGCGTAGAATAAATACCTGGGCAGTTAATTAAAAGCCCTTCCGCGACCTAGACCTTATTTTACACCATTGTTGAGCGGAGGAGAGCGTTTTGGGCGATTTTGAAGGAAGAAATCAGTGGGTGTCACATAGGTAAGTAATTTGATTATTAAGACTCGTTTATGGGTGATTAAAGACCATAATCTCAGCAATTAATTCATGAAAAAACAGTAAAAAAATTGGGTTTTAGGGCTTGAGATTATGAGACCTTCAAGGGTCGATTTTAGGGGTCAAACGAACTCCGATTTTGGTGTTCTTTATATGTACGGACTCGTGAGAGGACAAAGAACATTTTTCTATAAAAAATTTTGAGTTTCGGGACGCGGGATCGGGGGTCGGGTTTTGACCGAATTCGGATTTTTGAGCCAAATTCGATATTTTTCAATTGGAATTTATTCCTTAAGCATATGTTGATGATAGAAATATTAACTTGGTAGATTTGGAGCCTTCAGAAGTTGATTTTCGAGGCAAGCGCATTGTGGAATAATTCCGGGCTAGTTTTGAGGTAAGTAATGTCTTTAAATCCTGTCCTGAGGTTATAAAACCCCGGACTATGCACCCTTTCACGGGTTTTGAAATGAAAAGGTTGGAACTTTGGAAATATCTTCCGTATTTAGGCGACTATTGAGTTGCGAAACCTATTTTTAAGCCTTTGCTTAATTAGTATTTATACATTATGATATGTTTTGGGTTGTAAGCCGTGTTTGGGGCCTAGTGCCGACTTGTTTACCCTTCGGGGGGTTATGTTTTACTATTTTCCTCACTGACATGTTATGATTTTTCACTCAGTTCTTTCTGTGAAATTGTTTTGACACTCAGAGTATTTTGATACTACTTCTTGAAAATGAAACACTATTTTTGGGTCGAGAACCCGGTATATTTATGGCCTGGAGGGCAAATTGAGAGTGTCGGACTGAGTGAGGTTGTTGGCCTATATTGTGAGGATGATATGATATGAGTGAGGCTGTTGGATTATATTGTGAGGATGATATGATATGAGTGAGGCCGCGGGCCTATATTGTGTGTGAATTATGCCATGATGTGGCTTATTATTGCGCTTGGGCTGTAGGAGCTCCTACGGAGTCTGTAACACGCTCCCAGTGAGCGCCGGTACCGATTTATGCCCGCGGAACTTATGATGAGTGATGTGAGATGCCTGCTGGGCAGAGTGATTGTGAGGTTGCCTGATGGGCATAGTGATTGTGAGATGTCTGCTGGGCAGAGTGATTGTGAGGTTGCCTGATGGGCAGAGGGATTGTGAGGTTGCCTGCTAGGCAGAGTGATTGTGAGGTTGCCTGATGGGCTGATACTGAAAAATATTGTTCCGAGAAATGATTATGGCCCGAGGGGTTGTTTTATGAAAGGTTTTACTGAGTTTTTAAACTATGAATTACTTAGTTTTCAAACTGGTTTCCACTGAGAATTTCTCTGAGATATACTGATATTGTACTTGTTTTCAAAGGATTTCTGGAAACTGATTTCGAACTTATGAATTGATGAATACTACGTGGTGACTTGGTGTTTTACTGATTTGTGAAATTGTGTACATGTTCTGTGTGTTTATATTACTCAGACTGCGATTTATTTTCATTACTACTGAGTTGGCGTACTCATAAAGACTCCATGTGCTCTGTGCACAGATACATGTACTAGCTCGCAGCAGTAGCTGACGCAAGTCCGATATCAGAAGTTCACGGGATTTCGAGGTAGTTGTCCAGCGTCCACAACTTCTCAATTTCCCTTCCTTATTTCGCTTTAGCATTTGATTCAGAGACATATATTATAGTTTTAGCAGAGTTAGATTTATTTATTCTTAGATGCTCATGACTATTGACTCCAGTTCTGGGAGGTTGTTTAGAGTGGTTTAGTTTATTATTGGGGGCGTTAGACTTATGTAATTTATTTCCTTATTATGATTGTTGTTTATTGTTATATTGTGAACTCGTATAATTGAACAAATGCGTAGTAAAGTGATGGTTGGCTAGCCTAGTTCCATGATAGGCGCCATCACAGCCTGTTACGATTTGGGATCGTGACAATAAAAATCTGAAAATGGGTCTTTTAGTGGTGTATGTCCCAACCATGCATCTTACCAAAACCTAATTTTCTTTCCATTTCCAAGAATAAAACCCCATGTTTGACTCAAACCTTTTCCAATGCCCTCTAATATGTTTCCATAAGCCGGTTCCATGAGGCACTCTAGACTCTTTGGTGCGCCATGGATTGTCCAACGAATACTTTTCCACCAAAGTTCTCCTCCAAAGTGCATTTTCCTCCATGTTGAATATCTAATGCCACTTCATCAGAAGACCTTCATTATGATTCTTAAGGTTTTTAATTCCCAGACTCTCCCCTTTCTTTTGTCTTTGATGATTGTCTTCCAATTTACAAGGAAAATAGGCTTTCATAGTTTATTTCCATTCCAAAGAAAATCTCTCCTTAATTTGTCTATGTATTTCAACATTGAACAGTGTTAGAGAAAGCGGTCACTTCCTCGCTTAAAGCGAGAAGCGATGCGATGTGAAGCAGTACCCGCATCCCGCATGTGAAGCGACTCGAGTATTAAAACGCTTCCCGCTTCCCGCTTCCGGCTAAAAAGCGAGAAGCGACCAAGCGAAGCATAGCGATAGAAGCAGGCGCTTCTTTATTTTAAACATAAGCTAAGCTATTTAATTAAAAATGAAGGGTTTTCAGTTCAAGTCTTCAACAGAGGCGACTAAAAGGCGACTAGGCTTCTTCTTCAACTTCAACTTCAAGTCTTCAATAGAGATTCAGCAACAACATGTATGTTGATGTTGAATAGCAGTGAAATGTTTCTATTGTTCAAGTCTTCTTTCACTGTTTCAACGTCCAAATAGCAATGAAATGTTGGAGAATTTTTCTTACCTTCGGTTCTTTCTCAGAATTGATGCCAATCCTTCGATTCTTCTTTCTTTGCCCAGTTTTTAACAGAACCATATTTTGCCTTTTTTACCTTCGGTTCTTTCTCAGAATTGATGCCAATACTGCACTTCCTAGTTGATGAAGAATAAGAAGTTGAAGAAGATGACGAGCAATATAATAATGATATTGGAATACAAGAATTTGACAATCTTGTAGAAGAATAGGATGCTCATTTTGTGCTTTAATTGATGTTATTATTTAGTTTTTACATTGAAGTATTGAACATTTGCTTAAAAATTCCGCTTCACTTCAAAAAAGTGAGCGCTTCGCTTCTCGCTTCTCGCTTTAAGCGAAATGGAGGTTGTCATTTTATTTTTGAAATGATAACATTTGTATATATTATAAAATCAGTACATAGGTTGTACTGAAAATCATATTACATGTAAACTGCTAACTAGATTTGCTAGTGTGCAATCCTAGCATGATCCTAATATGTCTATGATTGACAATGTATCTTCTGTGCAAAACTGTTTACACCAAAAACAAAAAAGAAGAATACAATTGAGTTTGATCTTCTGCACTGAGTTACTTCTGTCTTCAAAACATCTAGCATTCCTTTCCTTCCAAACTGTCCACCAGATGCATGCTGGGATAGTCCTCCATCTATCTCTGTTGGTTGCTTCTGCTCCAGCTTCTTCCCAACTAAAAAGAACTTCCTTGATCCTGTGGGGCATTGCCCATGAAATGCCCCTAAGGTTAATGAAGATTTTCCATAGTTGGTATGTTATCTTGCAGTGCAGAAATAGATGGGTAACTGTCTCAACACTTTCCCCACATAGAAAACATCTTGATCACAGAGAGATTCCTCTCTTTATGAGATTTTCCTGAGTTAAGACTGCCTCCTTTGCTAGTAGCCAAGTGAAACAAGCTACCTTATAAGGAATCTTGGTTTTCCATATATGCTTCCATGGACAATCTCTTATCTGTGGGTTATTTTGATTCAAAATCTTGTATGCTGATAGACCCCTCTGTCATGCCTCTTCCACCATAGTGAGTCCATTCCTTCATGTATACCTATGAATGTCTCCAGATTGTTATAAAGGTCAGTTAATCTTGCTATCTCCCAGTCATTCAACTGTCTTCTAAGAATTATTTTCCAACCTTGAGAACTCCACATATCAGCTACTGTCTTTTGTTGATCTTGTGCCAAACCAAACATATCAGGGTAGAGTTCCTTCAGGCATCCATGCCCCAACCAATTATCATTCCAGAAAGAAGTTTTCCTTCCATTGTTCACTTTTATGAAAGTATGATTCTTCATTGTAGGCCAAAGTTCCCTAATGGATCTCCACACACTGACTCCATATGTTGCCCTAACTTCCTTTAACACCCAGTTATTTTCCTCCCCATACTTTTCTTTGATCACTTTGCTCCATAAGGTTTGGGGTTCTTGAGAATACCTCCATAGCCATTTCATTTTGAGAGCCTTGCTTTGATTCTTCAAGTTTCTGATTCCTAGACCACCTTGCCTTTTCATCACTGTGATTGATTTCCATTTGACCAAATGGAAGGCCCTTTTCTCCTTATTCCCTTGCCAAAGGAAGGATCTTCTTAATTTGTCCAATCTCAGTATAATTCCAACTGGGATTGGAAACAAGGTCATCATATAAGTGGGCAGTGAATCTAAAACTGAGTTGATTAGGACTAGCCTACCCCCATTGATAAATATTGTGCTTTCTATCTTGACAACTTCTTCTCACATTTTCAATGATTGAATTCCAAATCTCTTTGGATTTAGATTTTCCACCTAGAGGCATCCCCAGATAGATGATAGGCAGACACGCTACTTCCCCTCCTAGTACCAGTGACAGTTGCTCCATGTTTTGGACTTCATTGATGGGGTAAATATGGCTCTTTCTCCAGTTTATGTGAAGTCTTGAGATTCCTTCAAACAAAACCAAAATGATCCTCAGGTATCTCAGTTGCTCCTCTTCAGCATCACAAAAGACTAGAGTGTCATCAGCATATTGGAGATATGTGATCTCTAGACTATTAGCACCATTCCTGTCCACCTCAAAGCCTTTGACCCATCTATTGATATTTGTTGTCTTAACCATGTTATTCAAACTTTCCATGGCTATGATGAATAGGAAGGGGGATAAGGGATCGCCTTGCCTTAGACCTCTATTGGCAGGGAAGAAACCTTCAGGAGATCCATTTATGAGGATGAAAAATTTGACAGTAGAGATACAATATCTTCATCCAATTGATCCATTTCTGCCCAAAACCCATATGTTCTAGCATTTTCAGCAAAAAAACTCTAGTTGATATGATCATAGGCCTTCTCTATATCTAGTTTGCATAGAATTCCTAGTTTTTTATTTTTGATTCTTGAGTCCACTGCTTCATTGGCAATCAACACTGCATCCATTATTTGTCTTCCTTTGATGAAAGCCATATGTTGAGCATCTACTAGTTTGTCTACCACCCTCTTCAGTCTTTCAGTCAAAACTTTTGATAGCAGCTTGTAGAAACTCCCTATCAGGCTGATTGGCCTGAAATCTCTCAGTTCCTTAGCCCCTGTATTCTTTGGAATCAGTGCTATGTAAGTTGCATTGGAGCTTTTCTCGAATATTTCTTGAGAATGAAAATTGTTGAGAGCCTTCATGATGTCCTACTTCAGAATAACCCAACACTTAATATAAAAACCCATTGTGTAACCATCAGGTCCTGGGGCCTGGTTACTTGCACACTTCTTCAGACAGCTCAGGACTTCTTGCTCCTAAAATTGCTTTGTAGAAATTCCTTCTCCAATTCTGAGATAGCGGGGCAGTTGTCAAAATTGACTGCAGGTCTCTACTCTTCAAGTTCTGTGTGTAACTTCTTGTAGAATTCAATAATCTCATTCTTTATTCTGCTTGGCTCCTCCACTTTTTCATCTTGGATCACCAGTTGATCAATGTTATTGTACCTCTTGTGTGCATTGGCAGTGCGATGAAAAAATTTCGTATTTCTATCCCCTTCTTTGAGCCACAAGGACCTAGATTTCTGTCTCCATGCACTTTCTTCATTCTTGAGGTGCTCCTCAAAATCCATGAGGGCAGCTGCCTTCATCACTGACTCCCCCTCTGTCAGGGCCCTTGCTTGCTGTATTGTATTAAATTCTGCCAATTGGCTCAACAATTTAGATTTTTGCATTCCCAGATTTCCTTTATAGCTTCTGCTCCATTCTTTTAGCTTGCCTTTGAGGGATTTTAGTTGCAAGCTAAAATGTAGTTTGGTCTTCCTGAGAATTCAAAAGTTGTCCACCAGCTCCTGATTTTGTCATCAAAACCTTTAGAATTCCGCCACCAATTTTCAAACTTAAAGTAAGATTTGGCTTGCTCCCAAACGCCACAGTAGAGGGCCACAGGGGTATGACCAGAGATGGAGTCCTTAAGATGGAGTTCTCAAAAATACAACAAATACTATGTAGATATATTCGGATAGCGGCCGCAATATGTAATAAATATCCCAAAAATCAAAGGCAATAATGTAGCATTCAATATCAATGAATATCAATAAATGACATTTAAGTAAATAGAATGAATGAGTCACCCAATAAAGGATGGAACCAATGAATGTTCTTTCTGACAATGATGAGTGATAGACAATCCTTTGAATATTTGAGTTATTCTCGGATTTCGTGGAAAGGTGTAGACAAGAATCTTAGTGAAAATGTGATGTTTGTATATTTATAATGAGATCGGATTTTCTTTCTCAAGTCAAAGTGTATTTTTACAAATAAATATCACATGTCTCTTATCATCGTGTCTCTTTCTATATATACGAAACATGTTACTAAAATTCCTAACATTACAAGTGCAAAGAATATTCACTAGAATATTCTCTTTTATATCTTGTTTAACTAGCCGTTACAGCTCTGTTAAAGTTACTCGGCCTCAACCTCGATGACAATTCTTCGGCTTGACTTTTCGACCGCGACCTCCGCTGATAAACTAATATTATAATTTTGACCTCCAAAATATCCCTATGCCTTGTGGAGTTGTGGTGCCTCCAATGACACGGAATCTGCAAAATTCCTTCATTATCTAAAGGAAGTCCGATAAAACGCATAACTTGCTTTGTTCAAACAAAATTGGGACCCACTCCCTTGTCCTATCACCTATATCCACTACATACAATTTTTAACTTATTAGCATTTTCATATTCTTCAATGTTGTTAAACTACTCAATTTATTTTTTAATTATTACGATCACATATCTTTTTTAGTCTATTAAAAAAAGTCATTTAACTTTAGAATAATTTAATTTAAAATCTTCAGCTTATTCTTATTAATAAAATTTACGTTCACACAAATATTATTATATATTTAATACCACAAACTTCAAGAATTCTATAATTATAAATATTGTGGTGAATTAAAGGTCATAATAGTAATTTTGAAAAGCAGAAAAAAATACTAACTTCTTTTCAAAAATATTTTTTTTAAAGCGATTTAAGAAAGATATGTTAAACACATATTTTAAAAGTTGGCCAAAAATAATTGTTGCCTGAAACTACTTTTTAAATGAATTCACCAAACATAAATTATTTTTCATCAAAAGTTCCTTTTTGGAAAACAGTTACCAAATTTTTGAGTTTTAATTCTTTTTTGTTCTTCTGGGAATTCGTAAGCAATTTTTTTTTCACGTGTCCTTTTCCGTTTTCCACGTTATCTTCTAAAAATCAACCAAGACTTGTTATCTACACCGTACACGTGTCATGATATCTCCCATCTCGACGAGCAAACTCAGCAATCTAAACGGGCCCAAGTGACACGTCATTTTCATCCTAGCTAATAAAGGAGCGAGTTAAATTTCGTGGCGCGTGATTTTCCAAATTTTCAGTAATCATTTTTGGTTCCACTTTCCTTGTTCAAAAAAGTTCCGCCATATATAGCCTACTACAACAATCCACAAACAAAGAACTCCAAATTACATAAAGGTCCCTCTAGTTTCATCAATTTTACGCACTTTACCACTTCCCTGCGGCTCCTTCAAGTAGGTGCCGCTAGTTTTTTAGCTAGTGTTTTCAACTGTTTTTTTCCTGTTTTCCGGTGACCGGAAAATGTTAGAAGTAGTACCTCTTCACGGCGCCGCCGCCGAAGAGGAGCTTTTATTGCTGGAGAAAAACAATGCCGACCGGTCATGGAGATTAAACTTCGACGAGTTGCGGTTATCGTCTGAATCCAAAGAGAAGCCTCCACGTGGCCTCCATGATTGCCTTGGAGTTTTAAGTACATTCTCCACCTTTCTGTGCAACGTCGTTTTGCGTGTTATTCTCTGCTAATTTCTTAACTAGTTGCATTAGGTTGACGTAAGAACAGTAGATTAATGGAGACACCACTTGAATAGAGCGGAATTTATATAAAGGAATTATACAGCTGATTCCTATTAACTACTTGACTGATATTCTGTTGTGCGTAGGATTTTACTAATTGCGGAAATTTTCAAACACTAAGCTTACTCCTTTAGTTGAGTTAATTAGTGGGGACTCTTTTTATACTTTTCAGTTTCAGAAAGTATTTTCTTGCCACGTGGGTTCGATTTTCTGAAGAACAAAATGATTCTTGTATGGATGATGTAAATTTGCTAAAGATGTTAAGCTATATTCACTTTTTATTGTTCTCTGGACAATTGAACATGCTTGTGGGCAGTTCACTGGTTTGGAGCAAATTGACATATATTTGTATGTAGATTGATGATTCTTTTTGGATAAGTTTTAGATGGATAATTATTGCTATAAGAACATGAGCTTTAGAGCTCAAATTTAATGCGTTTCAGCACTTCAGTTTACTGAAAAT
>ML268339.1:667-28851 GCA_005239495.1 Nicotiana undulata | reverse complement strand
ATTGTGAGGTTATGCACGAGGGGACATTCTGTGCCGAGTGTTATTATATACGCACGAGGGGACTTTCCGTGCCGAGTGATTGTGAGGTTATGCACGAGGGGACATTCCATGCCGAATGTTATTATATACGCACAAGGGGACATTCCGTGCCGAGTGATTGTGAGGTTATGCACGAGGGGACATGTCGTGCCTTATGTTGTTCATTATCTGTTTGAGAAGTTAAATTCTTGCCTTTATCTTTACATTTCAGTTATTACCCTTTCCTACCATGCTAGCATTTTGTTGCCCCTTTTACCCCCAGCATGTTCTCCTCGTATCTGTCTTACTTGCTTATTTTTGTCGACATTTTTCCTGTTATTATATAGAATTGCACAGGTACATATAGTGTTGTCGGCTCTAGCCTCGACACTACTTCGCCGAGGTTAGGCTCGGCACTTACTCAGTACATGGGGTCAGTTGTACTGATGCTACACCTGCACTTCTTTATGTTGTGCAGACTACGCAGCCGGAACCGGTGATCACTGACGGTCGGAGCTTCTCATCAGTTCATACAGGAGACATCGAGGTAGACCCGCAGACGTTCGTGGGCCTTGGCGTCACCTTCTACTCTTCACTTTCAGCTTTGTCTTACTTTATATTTCAAAGACAGTCCTATGTACTTATTTTCAGACCTTTGTTTTAGTAATCTCTTAGACAGTTCGTGAGTATGTGACACCAGTTCTGGGATTTGTATATGGGTTTTATTTCGAAATTGCTATGTTATATTTTGGTTATTTGTTAACCTTCACATTGCGGACCATCGATGCCTTAGTTATCTTGTTCGTTTTAGTTGTTAATGAGTTTTATTTAGTTCAAACGTTGGCTTGTCTAGCGGGTTCGCCGTTAGTCGCAGTCATGGCCCGAAGGTGGGATTTCGGGTCGTGACATTTTACCCGCCTAATTGTTATGTGTCTTAGTTAACCCCTTCGAGCCTATAATCATGTTTCTTTGGCAACCACATTACAAGCCTTACCTAATTGTTTGAATTAACCATCTATTTGAACCTTTTCACCTCTCATGAGCACTTGAATTATTTCGAACTTTGTAAAAGTTAAAGCGGAGGTTGGTTTGGCTTTTGAGTGGAACTAATGA
Organism: Nicotiana undulata; assembly: GCA_005239495.1. Lineage (NCBI taxonomy): Eukaryota > Viridiplantae > Streptophyta > Magnoliopsida > Solanales > Solanaceae > Nicotiana > Nicotiana undulata. The sequence continues at coordinate 27,720 of ML268339.1, read as the reverse complement.
AATAAGGAGTAAAGTGCAATGTTTTGAAAAAGTAAGAGCCACTTGAATTGAAAAAGAAAGAAAAAATAGTTGTATTGTAGTGCAAATATTCCTCGATATGTGGTGACACTTGATGTAATTGTGCTTAAACAAGTGAGGAGTTAATGTATATTAATGTGAAGGTGGAGTTATGGTTTGACATAAGTATGGGGTTTTAAATGTTGAAGTGTTTGTATTAAAGTGCTAAGAGAGGTTTCGCCACTATATCTATATGTATCATACTCGTTCCGCATCCTACATTACAACCAATTAAAGTCCTACTTGATCCTAGACTGAATGAGCTCAATTAGTAGAGTAGTACACTATGGGAAAGCCTATGGTGCATCTTTTGTGGCATATGAATGTTATTTTTTAGAGTGAGTGAATTCTTTCTATCCTGAGTTCTAATTGTTCTTAATGTTTATTGTGTGTGGAACTGCTCTCTTTTTGTGTGTGAGGGCACTTGATTCATGAAGGAAAGGTAATGTCATTGACCTCTATTTTAGAGTAAGTGAGTGAGTTGTGAATAATGCGTGGTACTTGAGAGTCAAATCTTGAGCTGAAGATGTTACACTCTTGTGCTTAGTCTATTTTAAATATTCTTGGTGTGGTGAGTTATGATAATGGTTTAAAAAGGTCGTGTCTATATAAAGTGCAGATTGATTGCTTGAGGACGAGCAATGGTTTAAGTGTGAGGTGTTGATGATAGGCTATAATTACGTATTTTAGTCGCTTATTACACTTTAATTTACTACACTTTAATTGAATTTGAGCTTTAATCGCTAGTATTTTGCACTAATTACGTGTTTTATGCCTTGTAGGAGTGATTCCGAGATATATAGATGTTACAGAATAAAATCGAGCTATTTGGAACTTTGAAGTATGAGTAAAAACCTAAAGAATTAATACGGGATCGAGTTCGGGTGTCGAGTACCGTATAGAAATATAAAAAGTGAAAGAAAGACACTCAAGACCAATTTGATGACCTATCACGACGTAAAGCTGATTGTGTATGATGAGATTTCTGCCATTTCAAAAGCTAGGCAACAAAACTTGCATGAAAGTGAATTATTTTTGTGAAGTGGTTTAGCACTTTGTGCCAGCCAACGTGGTCAACAAAGGGGAAAAGTTAAATTGTTAATCATGAAGCCAAATGTGACACAGTAGCAGAATTACATTACCGCGACGCCCAGGGCGCCGCTGCCTGCGCCGCACCTGTTTAAATTTTACAGATCCAAAGTTTTATTTCGTGCGGGAGAAGGTGTTTTCATTTAGTCCTGACCCTACTTGGTATAAATACATATAAAAACATTATTTTTATGACTTTTGATAGACGTTTGACTTAGGGAGAGCACAGAGTCGTCGTAGAGGCCGGGTTTCATCTTTTCTTCCACCAAACTTTGTAATTTGTATGTTTATTTGTATGATTTGTTGTTTGGCTACCATGTCTGTGTGGAGCTAAACTTCAAGTTTTAGGGTTGTGGTTCTTTCATGACTATTGTTATTCGGATATTGATTTTGATTTCTTGATTTATCGTATTGGTTTATTTATACAATCTTGTACTTAATTATTGGATTGCTTGATCACCAATAGAATACTATCTACGAATCTAGAGTTGAACTCGAAAGTGGGAATTATAGATTGCTTATAGGATTGAGTACAGCAAGTTCTTGAACCTGGGCATCAGGGAATAGATTCGCGGTTAGGATAGACATATACCTAATTGCCTTGCTTGGTTGATTTATAGGAATTATAAATGCGCTCTTGTTAATTTTAACTCCATAGACATATAGGCGTTAGTGTAACGACTCGGCCGGTCGTTCCGTAGAATCTGCATTATTATTACTGTTTTTGCCTTGTCATGCATTAGTTATACTGTTTATGATGTGTTGGAGCCGGGTGGCTCGGGTTTGGAATGGTTGTAGTGAGAATTGAGACACTTAGCCTCTAAAATAAGCTTTATAGTTGGAAAAGTCAACTAGGAGTTGACTTATTGGTAAACGATCTCGAAATGCGGATTTTATGGCTCAGATAGCTCTTTTAGGTGATTTGGTACTTAGGAGTGTGTTCGGAATGTTTTTGTGATGCTCGGTGTAGAATTAGGCTTGAATTGGAGAAAGTTAGTTTTTGGTGATTTTCGGTCGGCAGTGGAAAATAGGCTATCGGGGTCGGATGGAATTCCGGAAGTTACAATAGGTTCGTAATGTCATTTTGGATATATGTGCAAAATTTCAGGTCAATCGGATGTGTTTTGGTTGGTTTCGGCATCGTTGGTGGAATTTAGGAATTTCAAAGTTCATAGGCTTGAATTTGATGTTATTTTGGTGTTTTGATGTTATTTTGGGTGTTCCAAAGGTGCGACTAAGTTTGAATGATCACTTATGATGTGTTGGTATGTTTGGTTGGGGTCCCTATGGGCTCGAGATTGATTTCGTATGGTGAACGGGGATTTTTGGAGTTGAAAAATGCAGCATCAGTTGTTGGTGTTTCTGCTATTGTCATTTCCGCGCCTGCGGATATTTGACCGCATGTGCGAGCCGCAGAAGCGGTGAAAGAGGCCGTAGGTGCGGTGGAGGCCATGTGGGAGAGAATCCGCAAAAGCGGTTGTGTTGGACGCATCTGCGAGCCGCAGGTGCGGTAGTCTTGAGCGCAGGTGCGAGGAAAAGGGCCGCAGGTGCGAAAAGCCTGAGCAAAAAGTATAAAAGAGGACTTAGCGATTTTAGTCTTCTTTTCACCATTATTATTGCGGGTTCCGAGATTTTGGAGGTTTTTTGAAGACGAAAACGATTGTTCTTCATTGAGGTAAGGTTTTTGGACTCCATAACTCGATTTTATGCGATTAAGACCTAATTAGTAGTGTTTAATTGGGGTAAATCAGTGTAAAAAGGGAGAACTAGGGCTTGAGTTTAAGAGACCTTCTAGGGGTGATTTGAGGGGTCATTTGGACTTCGGTTTCAGCGTTCTTTATATGTATAGACTCGTGAGAGGATGCGGATCATTTTGGTGTAAATTTTATCGAGTTCCGAGACATGGGTCCAGGGGTCGGGTTTGGCCAATTTCGGGACTTTTGAGTACTTTGATAAATTTCGATTGGGTTTCATTCCTTGGCGTATTATAATGGTATAAATCTGATTTTTGGTAGATTTGGAGCACTCAGAGGTTGAATTTAGAGGCAAGGGCACTGCAGAGTAGTATTTTAGACGGTTTTGAGGTAAGTAACGTTTCCAAACTTTGAACTGAGGGTTTGAAACCCCATGTTTTCTGATATATGATGTTAATTAAGGTGACGCACATGCCAAGTGACGGGCGTGCGGGCGTACACCGAATGTTTGTTGCCTGGCTCATCCCATGGCACTGCCTAATGGCTATTTCGGGCAGAAACATGTACTGTGAAGGGTGTAATTACGTTGAACCTATTAGAAATCATGTCAAGTATAAATGATAGGGCTTCACGCCCAATATGTTCAGACTTGAGTGGTCAGTTGTTGTTGTCTCTATTTGTAACTAATTGCTTCCATGTACTCAGTCCTGTTATAGCATATGTTTCATGTTGCAGTCTCAGAATTTGTTAGATTACATACATGTTATCATTGTTTTGGGCTGGTTCTTATACCTGTGAGCCTTGATAGTGAGACTGGAAGGTATTGATTGAGTGAGGCCGAGAGCCTGATATTGAGACAGTTATGAGATCGGACTGCGCACTGCAGCGATCCTCGAATCATGCCTTCGTTGGCTTGATATAGCACTAGGGCTTACAGGAGCCCCTCCGGAGTCTTTACACCCCCAGTGAGCGCATAGATATTGAGGGATGGATCTTCCCTGGGCATGGACCTTGTCCGAAGTTATTGATATATATTGAGGGATGGATCGTCCCTGGGCATGGATCTTGTCCAAGTGATATGTTCTGGAGATGGATCTTCTCCGTGGAGTCGGACTGGCCTTTTCCTTAGTACTGAGTGACTACGTCATTTGTATTTATGTATAATCCGGGATGGACTTTCCCTGGGCCTGAGGGACGATTCCAGTACTGAGTGGACTTCCGTGTGAGAGTTTGGGATATTGTGTACTTACCATTTCTGGTTTCTTGTGATCGTAGGCTGGCATGTAGAACGTACTGACATATTTGGTGCATTCTATTTATCATCAGTTATGTTACTGTCATGTCCAATTTCTATACACTGTTACTTGTAAATATCGGAGGTTTAGTCTGTCACTACCTCTCAGCCCATAGTTTGGGTTCGTTACTTCTGAGTTGGTGTACTCACATTACCCCCTGCACCTTGTGTGCAGATCCAGGTACATTGGGACCCGGCTCAGGTAGTTGAGTAGCTGTCAGAGTTTCCATCAGAGTTGTCGAGGTAGCAGCTGGCGACCGTGATCTCGTCATCTCTCTCTTACTCTACCTGCTGTTATTTATTATTTTGAGATTATGTTTCCCATCCCTCTTTTCTCTACTTTATGTTATAGCAGCTCATGACTGAGTGACACTAGGTCCGGGGTTGTAGAATTTAAGTTTTGGTTTCAGATATTGTTTCAAACTTCAGAATTATTGTTATTATTATCCGCAGACTTGTTAAAAATGAAGTTTTACTGGTAATAAAATTTAGCTTAGATGAATGGGTGGCTTGCCTGGTTCCACGAAGGGCGTCATCACGACTCCGAAAATTGGGTCGTGACAGTTGGTATCAGAGCTCTAGGTTGAATAGGTCTCACCAGCCATGAGTAGGTTTAGTAGAGTCTTGCGAATCGGTACGGAGATGTCTGTACTTATCTTCGAGAGGCTATAGAAACCTTAGGAAAATTTCCACATTTTTTAATTCTGTCGTGCGACTCTGTTGAATTCTGGAACTAAACTTTTGTTGTTCCTAATCTCTCACAGATGGTGAGGACACTTGCTACCGATCGTGGTGATCAGACACCAGCAGGACCAGCCAGAGGTCGAGGTCGTGGCAGAGGGAGGGGTGTAGCCCGCTCAGCAGCCAGGGCAGCACCTGTGGACCCTCCCACTGCTAAGGATCAGGTCCCCCCTACTGAGATCCCAGCGGGACAAGCTCAGGCACCAGTAGTACCCATTGTGATTCCGAGTCTTCAGGAGACCCTAGCCCAGATTTTGACGGTGTGCACAAATCTGGCACAGGTCGTCGCTATGTCTACTACTGCTACTACTTCTCAGGACGGGGGAGGCACTCAGACTCCGGCTACCCGGACACCTGAGCAGGTCACCCAGGGGCTTCAGACACCTGGGGAAGCTCCAGTTCAGTCGCTTGTCCCGGTTCAGGGTTATGTGGTCCCAGCTTTGGCAGATGATGAGCAGCATAGGCTGGAGAGATTCAGCAGACTCCAACCTCCAACTTTTAGTGGTACTGAGGGCGAGGACACCCAGGACTTCTTGGATAAGTGTCAGAGGATACTACGCACAGTAAGGATATTAGAGGCCAGCGGGGTCCCATTTACTGCCTTCCAGTTTTCTGGAGATGCACTTGCTTGGTGGGAGGCCTATGAGAGGTGTAGACCCGCTGATGCAGATCCCCTTACATGGCACCAGTTCTCCATTCTCTTCTTGGATAAGTATATACCGCAGTCCCGCAGAGATTTCAAGCAGCTGCGTCAGGAGGACATGACCGTGACGCAGTATGAGATGAGGTTCTCTAAGTTGGCTCGTCATGCTATATGGCTAGTTCCCACAGAGTGAGAGAGGATCAGGAGGTTTGTTGATGGTCTCACTTACCAGCTTCGTATTTTACTGACCAGGGAGAGGGTATCTAGCGCTTCTTTTGAGGAGGTAGTTGACATAGCAAGGGAGATTGAGTCAGTTCGCCGCCGGGAGCGGGTTGAGAGGGAGGCCAAGAGGCCTCGAGGATCTGGTGGCTATGGTGGTGTTCACTTAGGAGGTCAATATCAGCACTGTAGAGGTCTTTCATTTAGGCCTCCTCAGCCATTCCGTCCGGCCTACAGTGGTGCTTCATCAGGACACGGTCCCCGTAGCTCTCATCCGGGCCATTCATCATTCAATGCCCTCCCAGCCCAGAGTTCATCTCGGCCACCATCAGTTCAGGGTTCTTCAGCACATGGCTCTTCTAGCGGCTATTCTGGTTCTAGGGGTTCCCTTCAGTTAAAAGAACATGCCCAACTTTTGAGCCCAGTTAAATGGGCCAAACAGTGAAGGCCCAAATCCTAACATTAACAAACGACTACTAAGCATGAATTTAACTAATTATTGATGTTATTAACCTAAACAATCTTATTTAGTTAAATTAAACGAATAAAGACAATAACAATGAAAACAAACATAAAAAGATAAAATAAACTAATAAAATGAAAATAAAAAATAAAAAAGAACAAGGTATACCTAAACCGGATTCATTTTTGGCCAAAGAGGGGTATAGTTGTTAAAAACCCTCTTGCCAAGACACCCATCTGGAATTTGAAATCCTTGATGGGAGATCTTGGCAGGAGAATTTTTAGACAAACTAGGTGGATTAAAAGAAGAAGAAAAATTTAAAAGGGGGAAGATCTAGGGTTTGGGTTGTTTAAGGATTTTGACGGGTTATTTTGGAGTGAGGTCGAAGAAGGGTACAATTTTAGGTTTGAACGGAGAAGGGAAATAATTTCAGCGGAATTCCGGCGGAGTTAGTGGTGTTAGCCGGAATCCGGTGACTTCGAGATGGGTCAAACTTAGCACAAAAAATGAATCAAGAGCAATCGATTTCAGTTAGTTTGGATCCAAAACAAGCAGAAAACCTCGGTTGAATCAAAAAGGGGTGAACTAGGGTTTTGGAGAAACTCATATCTGAGATCCACCAAATTTGGTGGGGGTTTTGGGAGATATGTTGGTAAGGTTAGGTTTAAGGGGGTATGGGGAGTGTGGCGTGATTTTGGGTAGGTTTAGGGTGTCGCCGCCGCCGTAGGCGATTTTCGGTGGGCGGCGACGGCAGGGGGTTTAGTGGCGGCTAGGGTTTGGTTTAGGTGTGATGGAGATGAAGAATGAGGGGTTTCTAGGGGGTTGGGGGTGTTTAGGACATATATATATATAGGGGGAGTTCCGAGCCGTTGGTTCTGCAGAGATCAACGACTGAGATCAATCGTTACCAAAACGGTGTCATTTTGGTTAGGCGGGAATTGGGACTGGGTATTGGGCTTGGGCGATTTGGACTGAGCGTATTGATAGATTTTGGGCTGATTTAAGTTGGCCTAATTTGGCCAAGACCAGTTAAGCCCCCTTTCTTCTTTTATTTGTTCTTTTTGTTTTAAAAATCTAATGAAAATAATTAAAATCCTACATTAACCTAATTTGTAAAGTTAAAATAATTATCTATTTATATTATTTACATAATTAGCCAATCCTATATTAACAAAAGAAAATTACTAATTTAACACTAAGAACTAAAACTGTCAACATGAACAATTTTTTTTATTTTTCATTTTTAATAATGTGATCAAATTATGCAATTAGATGCTAGATGCAACCAAAAACCTAACAATGGTACATGATTAAGATTGAAATATTTTTTGTTATTTTTCATGATTCCAAAAATGCTAAAATGCATGAAAAATGCAACTAAATGCAAATAATTACTAATAATTACCACCAAAAAAACAAAGAAAAACAAAAAAAACTTTTTACTAATTTTGTGGGAGTATTTTGGTTAGGTAAGAATTACATGCTCACACTGTACGAGAACAAAGGTGATATCCAGAGTTGTAACAACTATAAGGGCATCAAGTTATTAAGTTACTATGAAAGTTTGGGGGAGGGTGGTGGAAGGAAGGTTGAGGAGGCGATGTCTATTTCTGACAACCAATTCGGGTTCATGTCGGGTCCTTCAACTACGGAGACTATCCACCTTATCAGGAGATTGGTGATACATGAATAGGAAATAGGACATGCACATGGTGTTTATTGACCTTGAGAAAGCGTATGACAAGCTTTCCAGGGAGGTGCTTTGGAGATGCCTGGAGGTGAAAGGTGTGATGGTAGCTTACATTAGGGTGATAAAGGACATATATGATGGAGCTAAGACTCGGGTTAGGACTGTGGGTGGTGACTTGGAGCATTTTTCGGTTGTTATATGGTTGCACCAAGGATCTGCGCACAACTCATTCTTATTTTCCCCGGCGATGGATTCACTCACACACCATATTCAAGGGGAGGTGCCTTGATATATGTTGTTCGCTGATGATATAGTTCTAATTTATGAGTCGGGAGGCAGCGTTAACGACAGGCTGGAGGTTTGGAGACAGACCCTTGGGTCTAAGGGTTTCAAATTGAGTAGGAATAAGAGAGAATATCTAGAGTGCAAGTTCAGCGACGGACGTGAGGCTTGACTCACAAGTCATCTCCCAGAGAGGAAGTTTCAAGTATCTTGGGTCAATTATCCAGAGGGGTGTAGAGATTTACGAGGATGTCACGCATCGTATTGGGGTGAGGTGGATGATATGGAGGTTAGCGTCTGGAGTCCTCTGTGACAAGAAGGTCCCATCGAAACATAAGGGCAAGTTTTATCGAGCGATAGTTAGATTGGCCATGTTATATGGGGTTGAGTGTTGGCCAGACCAAAATTCCGATATCCAGAAGATGAAAGTAGCAGAGATGAGGATGTTGAGATGGATGTGTGGGCACACTAGGCTGGATAGGATTAGGAATGAAGATATTCAAGAGAAGGTGGGTGTGGCTCCCATATAAGATAAGATACGTTAAGCGAGGCTTAGATGGTTCGGGCACATACGGAGGAGAAGCCAAGATGCTCCGATTAGGAGGTGTGAAAGGTTAGATTTGACGAGTATGAGAAGAGGTAGAGTATGGCCGAAGAAATATTGGGGTGAGGTAATCAGGCATGACATGGCACAACATCATATTTTCGAGGACATGACTCTAGATAGGAAGGTGTAGAGATCGACCATTAGGGAACATGATTAGGAGGGAGTCGAGCGCTTTTATTCCTTCGTATCGGGGGTGGGGCTAGCATGTTAGGGTGTTGTCATTGGGTTATTAGTGGTGTAAGTTTGTGTCCAACTATTTTTTCATTTTTTTTATAGTACGTTGGCTCTATTACTGGTTGTTGTTATTGTTTTTCTATCCATTTTATGTTTCCTATGATGCTAATATTATCTCTCTGATTTTGTTGTTGTCACAGCTTCTATTGTCTTTTTTCGTCTTCTTGCACTGAGGGTCTCTCGAAAACAGCCTCTCTATCCCCTCCGGAGTAGGGGTAAGGTATGCGTATATTCTACCATCCCCAGACCCCACTTGTGGAATTTTACTGGGTTGTTGTTATTGTTGTTGTTGTTGTATTTATGGTATAAAGTTATTTTGGCCACATTCGAGACGTTCGGAGTTGGATATTCGCGGAAAAGGCTTACTAGTGGATTGAGTTCGCGCGTTTTGAGGTAAGTATCTTGTTTAACATTGTGTGGGGGAATTACCCCTTAAGATTGGTATTGTTTTGTGTTAATTGTGGTACGCGAAATCCGTGTACGCAAGGTGACGAGTGGGTACACGGGATAAATGTGGTAATTGACGAGGTTAAACTATGTAGATTATTTTCATGTCAATTGAGTTGTCATAACATGTTATATTCATCATCGTTAATCTATCCTTACATGCTTCACTTGACATTGTTAATACTTGTCTCATCTCTTACCTGTTATTTCCCCTTCATGCTTAGTTGAAGTTGATGTTTTATCATTGTCTTGTTAAATATTTAATTGTTGAGTTACCTTGCTTGAAGTTGTTATTTCTTAGGATATCTTATTATTGAGTTTTGGTGTTGAAGTTGTAAAAGTCGTGATCACATTGAGGCAAAGTTGTAAATTGTTGAAATACCATTCTTGTTGAGCTATTCACTTTCGGTTGCTATTGTTGAGAGTTTTGTACACATTCTGGTTGAGCCATGGGCTATTAATTGTGGAAAAATTTGTTATTGTTGACTTCTTCGCAAGTTATGGTATTGGGCACTTGAGGTGCGATTTGTGATATGTTGTGATATTGATACGCATACGGTGGTATACGGATAAGGGTTTATACGCTTGCGGTGAGATAAGGTGGCTTGATACGCGTGTTGCTAGTAGGGGAACTGCTTGAAGCCACACGGTGTGATAAGGTGGGCTAAACGCGGGTAGCTATTTTGAAAAAAATGATTTTTAAAAAATAAATGCAAGGCTCCTGCGGAGATATAAGGAAAGATTGTGATTGTGAAATGTGATATGAGGCGGTACCTCGGACATGATTCTTGTTGTTATCTTTCATTTACATCACTTGTGTTTTGGTTGCATCGTTTTCTCGGTGTTCTTTTTATGTGTTTTCCTCCTTGATGCCTTTATTGCCTTAACTTTTGGTGTAGTTTATATTGATGTATTTCTTCATTGTTTCATTTCCTTGTTTCCATTATTATATTGTACCATATTTGTTCAGCTTCTTTATTTATTTCAGTAGGTGTCTTGACCTAACCTCGTCACTACTCTACCGAGGTTAGTCTTGATACTTACTGGGTACCATTGTGGTGTACTCATACAATGTTTATATACATCTTTTTGTGCAGATTCAAGTACTTCACACCATGCTAGGCATTCCTGAGTTGAGCTTGGATCGCAAACTTCAAGGTATACTTGCCGGCGTTCGGAGTCACCCTCTATCTTAGTTTCTATTGTATACTCTTATTATAGATTTTCATGTATTAGGGATGTTTCAGTATACTCGTGTAGAGCTTATGACTCAATCTCACCAGATTTTAGGAGTTATTGCCAGTTGTGTTATGAATTATTTTATGATAGCCGGTTGGTTTAGATTGAAGTTCTTTTATTATTTCTGTTATTTTTTTGTGTATGTTAGGCTTACTTAGTCTTAGAGACAAGGTGGGAGATTGGGGTCGTGAAAATATTACAACCAAATCACATGATGTGCGATCTGCTTTGTGTTTCCTAGGAACAGCGTCGGACCAAGTCCAGACTATATGAGTTTTAATAGCTAGAAGATAATACCATTAACACTAAGGGTGTGTTTGGTATGAAGGAAAATATTTTCCAATTTTTCCATGTTTGGTTGGCTTAAATGATTTGGAAAATATTTTCCTCATCAATTCATTTTCCTCCAATTGGAGGAAAATGAATTGATGAGGAAAATATTTTCCAATTTTTCCATGTTTGGTTGGCTTAAATGATTTGGAAAATATTTTCCTCATCAATTCATTTTCCTCCAATTGGAGGAAAATATTTTATTTATCAAGAGAAGGGAAAACATTTTTCAAAACTCCTTCTCAAGTTTCCCCACCTTATTTCCTACCCTCACCAACCCACCCCACACCCATCCACCCACCTAACCTCACCCCATGCCCTCTCTTCAAAAAGATTTTTTTTCGTCACCGCCCACCCACCCACCCCGCAAAAAAAATTACTTTTTTTTGTAATTTTCAAAGTTCTGTATTTTTTTTTTTGCATCCCCCACCTCCCCCACAAAAAAAATATTACTTTCTTTTGTAATTTTCAAAATTTTTTTTTTTTCTGCACACCCCCCCTCCCCCCACCCACCCACCGGAAAAAATATATTTTATATATATTTTCAGTTTTACTTTTTTCATCTTTCAGGTTTACAGGTTCAAAATTTTACAAGTTTGGAGGTTTATGTGCTTCGAAGTTTACGGGTTCGAAATTTCGAGGTTTCGAAAATTTTGCAGTTCAGAAATTTATAAAACTTGAGAAAATATTTTTCTTGATTTGCGTACCAAACCCCGAAAAATGAATAAAATTACTTGTTTTCTAGGAAAACATTTTTCACGGAAAACATTTTCCTTTATACCAAACACACCCTAATTCTCCATAAAATTATAGACGCTTGAAAATATTTGAGTTTCATATATGCTTGACCAAAAAAAAAACAATTTCGCGAACAAATAGTTAAAGTTGATACATACTGGAATACACTGAGCTGATTTTGATGATCGCCAGTTGCAACAATTAGTTAAAGTTTACATCAAGTGCCCAGCAACATATTAGCTAGGGTTACGTTGTGTTGCAAATCAGTGAATTCTTTTGCACAAACAAAAAAATTACACTCCAACAGAGCTCACCAAAGCCAAACAATAAATTTCTTTTACAGTAAAAAGAACACCATTTCTGCTTAAGAACAAACTAATTCGAACAAAGGGATACATGTTTAGGTTATCTGAACTACCCAAATTTAACTTCTCTTTCACTGTTGACCTATTCAATCTTTAGGACCAACTGCAGCTTTATGACAAAGATGTCTGATAAATACAAATGACTCCGAGTGGCACTCCAATAGTTATGAGACTTTTACATAGAACAGCCCAACTTCAGCACAACAGCAGGGCAAATACAAGAATAAACAAAATAATCAACCACCAACAGCACACTGAACAACAACAATTACAGCAATCGGGTATTGAAAAAGAGGAATGCGAAGAGCATGTATGAAATCCTATAGCTGAGGTTGTTGGAAGTATAATTTACATTCAGGAAAGGCCTCCAAGAAACTTGAAGTCAGTTCTGGTGGCAACTGTAGCCGTAAAAGCACTTGGTGATGTCTTTCAATTGCCGAAAGCACAGTGCTCTCCAGATCCACATCTTCCAGACAACCTGAAGTAATCGAAGAAATTTAAGGGAAACAAAGCAATAGATATCTAAAAATGAACATCAATGCGGATGATATTAAACACAGTAAAAGAAGACGCAAATACTTAAGTTGTCAACCTCAACTAGGATGTGATTAATCATTATTTAATTGTGATATCTGAGCTCAATGGATATAAAAGATGCAAATAACCAACTACGACAACGTTGAGATTGAGGTATAGTTAATTGATTGAAACTTGGGAGAGAAGAGCCGCTGAAGCAGCAACAAAAGATATTGTCAACATGGCACTGATTCAGTCTGTTTGGTACATCTAGGAATTTTGACGACAATTTCGAACTTTGACAAGTAGATCATCTTGTGAACCAAGATAAAAATCATTATGATTGCACAGTAAGCAAAATAATGTTGCTGATTTAATGAGCAGTAGAAATGAAAAGTTGATCGATTTCTTTACTTCTATAAACAGCCAGGAGAGATTGATTTTCTCTACTTTGATAAACAGCTAAATAAGTAATCTATTTTACCCTGCACATCAAATGTCTGCATCCTTATGGTATTTTCAAGAATGAGAGCATTGGCAGGCTTACCCAGTTCAATTTCTTGCTCTTGATCTTCTACATCTCCTTCTTCCACAATGGTCCTGTTTTCCATTTCTACGGCTGTCTTGGCGCATCTCTCCAAGAACTCTTCTTCAGTTTCTTCAAGTTCATCATCTTCGGAGTCCTAGCATTGAATTATGAACAATAACAATCATCTTTCATTGTCTATTGCAAAGTTTTTATAAGATGTATTTTATGGGATGAATGTACGTTCGATTAGCATGCGAGAGGTAAGGGGTTTGTACTCCGCATCTCCACTTTACTTTTCAAAAGTCTCTGATATATGATGAATGTATAGCATATGCTCACTATTCCTTACTTCCACTACATGCTTTTCATGCCTGTATGATGGAGCCAACAAACAGAAACCACGGATAATGAACGCAAAGAGACAACAATATGAAATCATTGACAATTTCTGTGATATTATATATAAACACTATGGACAAGGTGATTATGAAAAAGAAAAAGGCGGATAATCATCATTTTTGAGTCACAATATGTTATGTTATGAAAAGAAAAATGTATTTCCATTAAGAAAGCTGGTGAAATATGAGAAATTTCAACTTACATGGAAGGACCACAATTAAGTGGAGCCATAATTTGCTAATGAGGCAAAACTCATGTCAGAAGGCTAAGGAATTCTCGTGAATGTAAAGACTCATCAGTCACTTCTATTTCGGTAACCAGAAAAGAGGGAGAGTACAATGTTACTGTTCCACAAATAGAACATACCTTGACCATAACGAAAAGTAGGTCATATGAACGTGATGACCATGTAAACAATGGGTAGCAATTTATTTTTATTTTTTGGTTTGGTTTGGGGGGGGTTGCCATAGATAATTAAACAAGACAGAATTAGTTTGGTGATCCGACCTCTTCATCATCTTCTTCAGTTTCCTCATCACCAGAAGCCTGATCTTCACTTTCTTCCTCTTCCTCTTCCTCTTCCTCCAGTTCTTTTAACTTCAGAAATGCTTCCATCAGTGAAGCAACACAATCATGTAGCAACAAACTCCCTTCATTTAGCCGTTCTATCAGCTTGTCAAGAGATTGTGCGAGTGTCATCACTGGTAGTAAAATAGGGGGAAAAAGCAGACACATAGACAGTTGCTGATGAGATTCTCAGGAGGAAGTTCTTTATAAGATTGATGACAAATGGCAGAAAACTGAATATTTAAAAGGCAAAGCAAGGAAAAACACAATAGTGGACACTGGACAGATAAAAAGATCAAGATAACATCAGTGGCATTTTCCAGAACATAAAAATGGCTCATGTAAAGCCATGGCATCACCAAAATACATGTTGCCCTGTGAGAGAAATGTCAAGCAGGAAAGTCCCTGATTGCACTAAAAAAAATTAGTTGGGAAAAAAAGAAATAGAACTCTAACCAGCCAACTTGATCTCAGACTCTGATGACAAACTCTGCTCAAATTTGCTTGTTGAGATAATTGCCAAAGCGGATAGAAAGACTGTAACGCTTTCATGTTCGATGCCCTCTAAAATCTTCTCTACAATATCTGGGAAACATAAATAACATGACGCTATTGCAAGCAATAAAGGTTTCCATAGAGGGACAGCCTTGCTTCTAAGCTCTCTAAAACGAGAAAATGCTGCGTGACACAAGGATATCACCAATGATTGCTTGAAATCGTCTCCTTCGGGTAAGTAACTGGGATTATGTAACAGAATGTGGACACAAGAAGCTGCCCTCCATACTGCAGATGGATACTGTGAGAAAGCTTCTGTAATGAATGCACCAATTCCTTCAAGGATGGATTTTTGAGGAGCAGGAGGCAACGGCAACTTCCCCACAAGAAAATTCTTCACAGCAAATTTCCTGTCTAGACTAACAGCTTTCTTGATACAGTTAAAAATAGATAAATCCTCCATCTCCTCCCATGCATGCCAATCAGCTATGATATTTGACCAGACGAGCATCAGCTCTGAGACCTTTAGCTTCAAAAGATTATCAGTTTCGGTAATTCCTTGCAAAATGAAACCAAGCAACGTGGAACAATCATCGACACATGATGCAGGGGGCACTGAGAAGGCAACCTCAGGTTCCTGATAATTGCAACAAATAATATGAGAAGATAACAAGAGAGTCGAGCACATCAAAAGCAAAAGAAAAATTAATATTCTTCTAATCACACTGTTACCCCAAGTGAGACATTGACCAGTTAAGTACAAGCTTAACAGGAATTCTCATTGGTGGAGGAACTGGATCAGAAAAAAAGAGGGATTCTAGTTGTAAGGTATCTAAAGGAACCATTGCTGGAATTGGGATCTTATTCAAAGAAAAAGATATCAAATATCTGGAGCTTCTTTTTGTGCTTGGTCGAGGATCCAGTACGTAGCCACTCCTTTCTCAGAGAACCAACCGTACATGAGACTTCTGCCTCATACGGCTCCATCCTGAGTTTCCATCAATAAATGAACAGCTTTGGATCGTGCATGAGAAGCTAACAGGCTTAATCTATTAAAGCTTGGTATGGATTTCACCAGTGTTGTGAAAAGTGAGCGCTTCCTCGCTTAAAGCGAGAAGCGAAGTGAGGCGAGCAGTATAACGCTTCTGTTAGCTGAAGCGTAGCAGGTATATAAAAGTGTTCGCTTCCCATTAAAAAGCGAGAAGCGACAATGCGAAGCGATGCGTAAGAAGCAAGCGCTTCTCTGTAATATTGGCTGCCAACCTATTTAGTTAAAAAAAAACTGTACTTTTTTTTAAAACATCATCGAACAGCACTCCAGCAGCAACAGAGAAAGAAAGAGGCAACCTAGGGTTCAAGTTACTACACTTTTCAACTTCAAGATTATCAAGTTTAGTCCAGGTATGTGATTTCTTTTTCCTCCTCCTCCTCCTCCTCCTCTTCCTTTTCCTCTTCCTCTTCCCCTTCCTCCTTATTCTTCTTCTTTTACTTTTTCTTTCACTGTTTCAGCGTCCAAATAGCAGCGAAATGCTGGCGGATTTTTTTTGCCCCTTCAGTTCTTCTTTCTCATTCTTCTCCTCTTCTTCTTCTTCATTTTCTTGCACTGTTTTTTCGTTTGAAATGCTCCATTTTTTACTGCCCTCCTTATATTCATATCCTTTATTCTTAGTTCTTAGTGCCTTTCTTATGTGTTACGTAGTTGTTCTTTTAATGGCACCAAAAGAAGATAGGAAAGACCCAGCTTGGGCTTATTCTGTACGAGTTAGCGAGACCAACAAGATGGCAATTAGATGTCTTTTTTATGACAAGATTTCAAATGGGGAATCTATCGTCAAAAAGCGCATCTAATCTAGTGATCCAAATGTCGCATCTTGTCCTAAAATTTCGCCGCACGTGAAGGAAGAATTGAAAGCATTCCTTAAATAAAAAAAAAGAGTTAAAAGACTCAAGTGCTTCATGAACAAGAACTACATAATCTTGATGATGAAATAGAAGGTGACGATGCTTCATCGCTTCCATTAAAATCACAAAAGCAAGGAAGGATACAAACAATGTCTTCTAGTTGTGGATCTACTGGCAAGACCAAAGGTCCTATGGATTGTTATTTCTCGCAAAAATCAGGAGATAAGAGAGGAAAAAGTGGTAATCCTCAAATTGATGCCAAAGCAGTTTTGAGGGATCGTGCAGTTGCAATGGATAGGGCAAAGGATGCTATTCAAGACTCTTTTAGTGATCAAAGAAAATACAAAAGAGTCTTTGAGATCATAGATAAAAGGTGGGATGGTCAGATTCATCGCCCTTTGCATGCAACTGGACTTGTTTTGAACCCGGAACTGTTTTATGACAATGAAGAGAGGATTCTAGGAGATGAAGAATTATGGAAGGGATACATTAAATGTATTGAGAAGTTGATACCTGATTTATCCGTGCAAGATAAAATAACAGAGCAATTTAGTACTTATAGGAATGATGAGCAACTTTTTGGAAAACAACATGGCGATTAGACAAAGAAAGATGAAGTCACCAGGTGAGCGAGTGCTTATATGTTACTTTATAGTTAATAAGTTATTTCTTTATCAATATTATGTTTTGAATATTTATTCTACTTTTACAGTTGAATGATGGAAGCAATATGGTCATTCCACTCCAGAATTACAAAAGTTTGCCATCAAGGTTCTAAGTCTAACATGTAGCTCATCTGGGTGTGAAAGCAATTGGAGCGTGTTTGAACATGTAAGAACTAAGAAGAAAGATTTAGTATATTGAGATAATCAAATTATATCTCAATTGTCCTAATCTTACTAATTACTTATTATTTGCAGATTCATACCAAAACGAGGAACAGACTAACTTTGAAGCGTCTCAAAGATCAAGTCTTCACTAAGCACAATAGAACATTGAGGAGTCGTTACAACGCTCGTAATGTAATTGATCCAATTAGTTTGGACAACATCGATGATGCTAATGAATGGCTAACTGGTATCTTAGAAGATCATGCAGATGAAGAAGTATTTGAGGAAACTCCTGATTTCACTTGGGTGATGTTGCGGAGGCGCATGGAATTGGGGAGAGGATTTATGGTTTGAGGGGGAGTACCTCAACTTCAAGTTCACAGAGGAATGGAAAAGAAGCGGCTACTTTGTCCCTAGTTGATGAAGAAGAAGAAGAAGTTGAAGAAGATGACAAGCAATATAATAATGATAGTGGAATACAAGAATTTTTTTTGATAAGGTAAAGGTTTTATTGATAAAAGTACCAAGAGGGTACATAAGATAGTGGAATACAAGAATTTGACAATCTTATAGAAGAATAGGATGCTCATTTTGTGCTTTAATTGATTTTGGTCTTTAGTTTTTACATTGAAGTAATGAACATTTGCTTACAGTTACATGTGTTGTCAATGCAGTACTTATTTTAATTTATTTTTTTTAATTCCGGTTCACTTCAAAAGAGCGAGTGCTTCGCTTCTCGCTTCTCGCTTTAAGCGAAAAGGAGCTTCTCGCTTTTCCTCGCTTCATGCTCTTCACAACACTAGATTTCACAATACAAATCATACAACTATTATAGTATAAACACTAGGCTTAAGCTGCATCCAGCATTGAGGTGATTGCATTATAAATATAGACACATGAGTGCGAATAGGCTTCAGTCATGATATTTTTAAAGGAAGTATTTTACTGAAGTAGTACTGAGCATGTTACTTTGACAAAAAAGTAAAGAATGGACTATATATGCATACAAGCTTGTGTTGTTATCTAGCCATTCACTCTACAATTAACTTTGATACATGACCCAAGACTAACCATCCGTAAAGCAGATCTTAGCCAGGCATGTTGTAGGAGATCTGAAAATGCTCTCATCATGGTTGCCTGACCAGAACGCCACAATTGACTTGAACCATCCTGCTCATTTTCTTCAGATGCAGAGTCTTCCCAACACTGAGCCATTACTGCTAGTGATGCAAAGCCCTGTTCCACCATCTATCAGATGCAAGTCAGTAATTTCAAATCTCAACAACAACAACAAACCCAGTGTAATCCCACAAGTGGGGTCCGGGGAATTTCAAATCTCAATATGCCTTAAATTATATGTATGGATGCGTTTGTTTTTCTTAATTTCAGATTTGGATGAAGAGCGAGGTTGAATCTAGACACGCCTATGCACTCATAACCAGATCAGCATAAAAAAAAGGATTTAAGATTGTGTTTCAAGGTACTTCAGTTACAAGAAGGAATCATAAAGTTTAGTCCTATTCCTATCAAAGTAATGACTCTGGACCATGTGACATGATATGCAACGTTACTAGAAAAGATGAAGTTTCATAGCAAGCAATCCAACCTATAGGACTTCCATTTAAACTACAAACAATGAATAGTGAACCACATAGCTCCATAAAATATTGAAATTTGCACAAGACACGTTCTCATTTTCATGCCAGTTACCAAAAAGAAAATTACAATCATCAAAAGATTTGCTAAAGAATAAAAATACAAATACATCAGCTACATAAGAGTGCAGTAGTTGTTGTAGTTGTACATAAGAAGATACCTGAGGCCATGGCTCCAGATCTAAAGGTAACTTCTTTGAGATTTCTCTAACCAACAGACAAACAATATCTGGAATATGAGGTGCAATTTTTTCATTTCCAGCCTCGACCATAGTACTTAGAAGCTGAAAGTAAATGGAGCTATCTTCTTCTTCATCACCAATCCTATGACAAACCACTTGAAGAAGAGGTAACCACTCAGGTGGCATGTACTCATTCTGCAGTACCAAAAGTACAAAGCATTATTTTCACTATCATACTTCAAGTGCATAAAGTAGGAGCCCTTTTAACCACTTACTTCTACAAGTTGAGCAATGGCAGCAGCAGCTGTCACCCGCACAGGATAACAAGAAACATCCCTTTTATCTGACATTGTTAACGCTTTCACTAATGAAGAATAAATATCAGCACTCATACCCTGTTGTGGAAAGAAAAAAAGGGAACTTACTCCACACAATGCCTAATAGCAAATTTACAGTTAAGAAGGTATCATCAAAAAAATTATCCCACATCAGAAAGACATGAAGCAAGCTCTCCTAGGACCCAGTTTGCAGAGGCAATCAAATATGGTTGAGGAATTGATGTTTCATACAGTTGTAGCACCCGAGTTCTGACTAGAGTGTCCACAAATCCAGGCTTCTGCTCTGTTAGAAACTGAGAATACAATGATAGACAATTAATAAAAGTAAATAATCTTTTAATTATGAAGATATAAAATTTGAACTACTACTAGTATGATCTCTCCTTACATCCAAAAGACTGCTATAGGCCATCAGGACTCCATAATACCTGTCAAAGTTTAGACAAGGAAATGAAAGTAAATCTCGTAGACAGCATGCAACCATGATCAAGGAAGGTTAGAAAAAGGAAAAAAAGGTCTGCATAAATGGCAAAACAAAGTAGGATAATTTTGTTAACAGCAGACCTTAGAGTTCAAGAATTATAGAGTAATAAGATGATGCTTAGAACAATAACAGAACAAATAGCCTCGACCATAATCATAATGAATTTTAAATAGTGGAGAATTTTCTGAATAGGTTCCTGTTAAATAGGTACTGAAGTACAGTGATATAAGACATTCTATTGCAAAGTTAAAGGATACTCACTCATTTACTGTGTTTTCTCCGTTATCAGTGGGAACAGGAAACTTTGACAAGAACGGAAGCACCAACAACTCCCCCATCGAGCTGTAACCTTTTCTTTTATGTTTATCTCCTTTCTTACGCTTTGATGAAGCTGTAGAAGTCTTGACTGGAGGTCCCTAGAGGTCAAAGAATAAATTATAGATAACTATGTGCATTTTAATAGAAGAAGCTGGAGCTATATAAGTCATAGAAAACTAACCATTGATAATGAAATAACACCAAGCAAGTTTAAAGCACTTTTCCTTGCTGTAAACAAGTCATCTCTCCATCCAGAAATTTCTTCCTGCAGGATCATAAAATTCAGACACTAAAAAATTCTAAGAATGTTAAGAGTGTACAACTTATAAGGAAGTTCAAAGATTTGTACACACAAGGTCTGAGGGAAGATTTTTCCTTATGTACTCATCTGGATCTTCTTCCCACTCTGTTGTGTCCTACTTAGCAGACATAAGTCTTTAATCAGAACTTCAGAAAGAGTATGCAACAACAAAAGAAATAAACTCATGTATACAGGCAGACAGCAGCTTTTAAAGGCGAATTCTTGGAATATCCACCTTCTCATTCATCACAAGAGCTGGGAAGATTGCATAGTTCAGCAAGAAAGAGAAGTGGGGTGAAACCAGTCGCCATCCCTATTTCATATGATAATAATATAATTTAGCTTGGAGACTCCAAAGTAACCATAAAAGTCAGTTTCGAGAGAACCATGGATCAAGATACATGCCTAAAAAGAGAAAGAAGCAAGAAGGTGAAAGAACAAGCAGGAAAATTAAGCACCATTGCCAGGTCAAGCTACAACAAACTAGTCAAGCAAAAGAGAAACTTTTGACCGTGAAGACAACTGAACTTACCGGACCTGTCTCTAGTACACGAGAAATAACATCAAAGGCTAATGAAATAATCCTTTCTGACAGTGAATCCAGTTTCTGCACCAAATGAATAAGTAAATGAAGAGAGAAGATAGAAAGTAAAAATGATCACAGAAAGAGTGAGAGATAAGGTAACTGTGTGGGAAAACACTTACGAGAACAGCATACAAGTTCATGAGACAAAACAGATATTGAGATTTAGCAGATGTTCTGCTTATATGACAAAAATGTGCTATAGTTAAACAACAGAGAATCTGATGGTCGCATGCTGAATAAGAAATAACTATTTACTACGCATTCCAGTGAAATAACATTACGAGACACCTGATACGAAAGTTCTTTTTTCTAGTACTATCAAGTAATGCCCGTAAGACTTACATTGATGATTGTGCTATGCTTGACAATTTCTGAAACGCATTTCACCATATCAGGCATCAGTCTGCCATTGTAAGAGAAGAAATTTGAGGAAAAACTGGATTTCTATATTTTCATTTGGAGCAAATAAAATGCATTTTTTGCAGCATACTTGTCAGCAAACTTCCGATGCCTGGAGATTAGAGCACAGAAAATTAGCAGACTTCTCTTTGCAGTCTTCATCCTCAATGAATATCCATCTTTGCAAGTCGAGCCATCATTTAAACTTAAAGAATTCAGAATCCGTATCAGATCTTGACAAATAGAAGGAAGCAAAGGAGCCAAGGCAGACGGCATGTGAGATCTCACCTATAAAATTGATGGGGACTTAGGATTATAATACTGCTCGCAGTAAGCATATTCACAAAAGAAACCTTACTAGAATAAGATGGGTGCTTCCAGATAAATATTAACTGGACACATAAAAGGACAAGTTTAAAAAGCTCCCAGATAATTTGAACAGTTTTGGAAAAGAAAAATAGAGCATCGTCATCGGATACCATCAGATCACTTGATTTGGTAAACTGTTGTTTCTTTTTCCCAAAAGAGGTTAAATAAAAGGAAGTGAGACTGTTCCTGAGTAAACCAAGCAACCAATTCTTTGAATGAAGCAAGATGTATAATCCCGGCATAGCTGAACATCCATGCTTATCATTCACCTTTTTCCGGTTAGCTAAAGATATGCGTGCATAAAGCTTTATTTAAAAGCACTTGTATTTCAAAGCTTCAAAGATCGCATGTGAAACATTGTAAAACAATCACTTCAGCTCATGTAAATCATGTCTAGTGCCCTTTTTCAGCAGAATTACTTTCACACTTATAACCAACTTCATCTCCTCGAAATGCTAGATAACTGTATCTAGCAATTTCCTTCTATCATTTTCGTTATTTTCTATATGCTCGAAGGTCTTTACGCTCCAAGACTCCAAAATGTTGTCTTCTAACTTCTTAAGACAAACAATCAAAACAGAACCTAGAGCTCAAATGATAGTTGACCTATCAAGGATCAAACATCATGTGCTGTAAGTTTATCCTCACCGCCAAATAGACGCACTTGCATATGATGAGAAGGATAGTTCCCGTCTGCACTTCTGCTGTATGTTGGGCATTTGATACCTGTTTCATGCAACACCGAATCAGCACTTCTAAGATACTTTAAAGTAAATTCATCCCAATATGGAAGTAAGTAGAGGAAGAGGAATTTAGGAAGTTATGTGGACCTCTTTGATGCAGAGGTGAAATACAGCAAGTAAGGGTACAAGGATCTCTCTTGTAATAAGCTCTAGCTGTGGTGGAACCGGCTCCTTCGCAAGTTTTGGATTCAGAAAGTACTGCCATGAGACATAATATCAGATCACTACAAGAACCTAGCAAGGAAATTTTTAGTACAGATTTGGAATAAATGAGGAAAGTGGTTTAGTTAGTTATTCAGTCAAAACAATTTTGATTTTAAGCAATTTATAAAATGTTGTTGCAGCACAGATAAAACAACTATATCCTCATAAAGCTCACCCTAAAGCCTGCTTGATCAATCTATAAATCTTTAAACTAATCTTCAAACAATTAGCAAGCTGTGGGGTGGCCTTGCTCAGTACCGCATGACAGCCAGCAAGGTTCTAGCATAGGAATATATTTCAAGATAGTAAGAAACATACTGCGCATCGGATCTAAAGTTGCTCAAGAAATAGAGATAACAGTGGGGAAGTCATCAGTGTAATGCCAATGGAGAACTGAGACACGAAAACAGATGAAAATAATTGCAAGTGAATACGAGGGAATAACAAACAACTTAAGATAACAGCAAAAGTGTCATTTCCTTAGTGAGATGAATAGATAAACAAAGAAAATAGGAAGCCTGCATGTTATGAAAATCAACTTCATCATACTTCGAGATGATAGGAAAAGATGTGCATGCGTCTAATTATGAACACAGCATTTTCTGGGGGGGGAAAAAGGTTGCCGGTTTAGAGAGTCAATCCCCCCCCCCCAGGTTGAAAAAAAAAAGTTACCTGGAATCAGGATATGGTTGAGACGTGTTAAAGTACCTGGAAGGGTCTAATGAGTGAGTGAAGAATGGTGAGCGCATTGATTGTTTTCCATTCAGAACTGGGATTCTTATCAATAAGATTGCTACGCTGAATGACGGACCTCAGCTCAGGCACAAGCTCAGGCCACGAATCCTTCTTCACGAACTCAACTGCAACGATTGAGCGAAACTGAAAACAAGGAGAACAAAAGATAATTAAAACATCATCATTAGTTACATGCAAAAGAACAAAAACTTATGCCAAAAACGCTTACAGCTTCAACTAATACTTTAAGAGCCGTAGGTTCCGCTTGAAGCAAAGCACGCACAAGTGCATCTCTAAACGCTTTGGTGATTTCTAGATTTGTCTCTGTAGATTCTATTCTTCGTCTAATGAAGTTCTTGAGATATGTGGCTGCAGCTACTTTCTGACCTTCGTTCTCACCTCCTATACAAAGGTCATCGAATTTAAATTATAGCACAGAGATTTTTTTTTTTTAACCAACACAGAAATTAAATTTCAAAACGACAACATTACGCAAAAGCATAAGGATAACTACTCCTTCATAGTCAAGCCTCAATTAGTGAGACGAAATCAGCATTTATGAATATATAGGAAATGCAGAGTACCTGTGGCGATAGACAGCAGATTGAACGGAAAGTTTGGGAGAGTAGAGAGGCGATCGAGAGCATCCGTGGCGACATGGACGACGGCACCGTCGAGGCTCAGTGTTTGGTTGAGGAGCTGAGCAATTTGATGAATTTCCATGGCGTATGTGTGGTGGCGCAGCGGCAGAACCCTAGCAAAGACTGCAGCTACAAACACTACACAAGTTGCCAAAAGGAGCTCTAAAAAAAAGGTACTGTAGGTAATTGGCAAAATAGGGATTGGCTGCAGTGCTGCAAGCGCGGGAAAGTTGATACTGGCGCCGTCTTTTTTTTTTCGTAAAAGATAATTTTAAAGACTTTCAGTGTACTTATTTTCCTTATAAATTAAAGTAAAAGGCAAAAAACATACTTCAATTATATTAAAATTGTCAATTACACACTTAATTTTTTTAGACTATTTCAAAATGAAATAAGTACACCATTAAAATGTTAAACTCAAATTTGTGTTGGATAGTAAAGGGCGTGCGCCCGACACATGTCAGTTGATATAAAATATGTTTTCATTTTTTTTTCTAATTTTTTTCCTTGGCTTTTCTTTTTATTTTAATTCTATTCTTTGTTCTTTTACTTTCTCTTTCTTCTTTTAGTTCCTTATCGACATATCTGTCAAAATCAACCTAGGTCAACCATGGAAGTGAAAGTCATATTCAGAGAAAAGGAACTTTTAAATGAAGAAGGAGGAGGAGGAGGACGAGGACGAGGAGTAGGGGTGGTGTATATGGTCAAAGTCATATGCCCTCATTTTGTAGGCTCGAGAGGTCGCATCGAGGGCAGAAGTTCAATATAAGCTAAGCTCGGGCTCGAAGGCAAAATAAGAAGCTCGAAGATCTAAGTGCTCGGGAAATATCGGAGCACTACAACATTATGCATGTATAGCCACGAAATATATCGTAGCTAAATACAAAAAATCTCGTCGCTAAACACTTTAGTTACAATATTTTTTTCTGTAGCATACGTAGTAAAATGTAGCGACTAATACATATTGCTACAAGAAATTTTATGATGTGGCTATATTGATAATACTTTGCCATGGAAAATTTATATTTGTAGCTAATAAATTTATTCTTTTGCTACAAAAAATCAACTTTGTAGCTACCTTTTATACTAGCCACAAAGGGATATATTGTGGCAAAAGATGTAATTTGTTTTGCCACAAAAAATCTAATATGTAGGTGTGCACACGTATTAGCCACGAAGTGTAGTATTTATGTTTAGCTATAAATTCATAATTTTGTTGTTACAATCATCACCAATATTCATGATCAATTTTTTTTATCTTTTTTTTTTTACTAAATTTTTTATTATATTTTAATTAGTGATGAAAACTAATTTATTAGTGACAATAAATATTACCGTCGCAAGTGCATTGCTAATTTTTTACCTCAATAAATATTTTTAAGATTTTCAAATATTTCATATTCATGCATAGTTTGTTTTATGAAAACTAGAAACACTTACTTCAGACAAACTGACATGAATAAATCCAAAAGTTAAATCTGAAATAACAATCATATATCTGAATCAATTCATACTCATTATACAATTATTCTACAAGGAACACAATAAAACTAGCTAAAGGAAGGTTAGACAACAAAATGAACTCAAATTTAAATTCTAGTCAAACTAAAATAATACAAACTATGTACATTGGGTTTAATATTTTACCTTTAATCAATGAAATTCTAGGAAGTTCCACATCAAAAAAGAAAAAATTCTAAGTAATTGATTTGGGCATTGAAAAATTTCGCCACCCGATTGCATTCAAGGAACGCATAACTTCAGTCCTCATGATCAAGGATTAAAATGTACTCTACAAATTCAAAAGAAACAACAATTAGCACAAAAATGATGAGCAAACCCAAGGAAAATTATACAAAGATCAAGTTTAATATGTCAAAATGCTAATATAATCTCAAGAAGAAAAAATTATGTCTTGATATTCTTCTACAAGAATTTTTAACAAATAACAAAAGAGAAAAACTCAAAGCAATAATATAAGTACACGAACCTGTACACATTTTAAAGAACTTCTTAAGGGACCTTCATCTCAACATTATAACCTTACAATTTTTAAGTTCCCACGCAACATTTATAACAAATAATATACAATATTTATCAAGTTGTTGGGATAACCCGCAAAATTTAACTAAAAAATCTAAGTCAATAAATACAAGGAGATTTAAAAATCTTAAAATGTAGATATATGAATATTGTAGGTATTTAAATTTTATTGAATTTAAATCCATAAAATAATTTGGACCATATTAAATTCAAGACATTAGTCCAAACAAATATTGTGGCTAGTAAATTGGGTTAATTATACATGTGTTAGGCTAGTCCGTTTAATTAGACTACAAATTAAATGAAAAGCCCACTTTATTAACCCAAGGTCCAAATGGCTATTAGCCTATCTTAAAGCCCACGCTCATGCCACGTGTCAAGTGATGTGGCAATCCAAGTCAAAAGAACAAGCCAATAAAATCAAGACACATGCCAAGTGATGTGGCAATCCAAGACAAAATAAATGTGCCAATTAAATCATGCCAAGTGTCTGGATGGTATTGGTCAGTTCAAACGGACCAATCAAATTGCAGAGCCACACCACTCCTTACAACTATAAATAGAGGTCTTCATAAAGCTAGAAGACACCAGAAGTTATAACAAGAAGCAAGCAGAGAGCTCGTGGATCAAACACCGCAGATTTCTCTACAAGCTACAAGTTCAAGCATTCAAGCACTCAAGCTAC
>ML268338.1:35748-62048 GCA_005239495.1 Nicotiana undulata | reverse complement strand
GCTCTTTGATACTCAACAATCACTGATATCTCCTATGCATGAATAATTCTTGTGCCAACTGTTTCGTTCAGATGAGTGTGCTCTGATGGAGCTGGTTCAACTTGTCAATCTTCAAAACCCATTCAGTGACATGGGCCAACAAATTTCCCCTTTTTGATGATGACAAACTCTGTGCTTTTATCCTGTTTACACTTCAAACATTTTGTATAGTTTTAAGCATTAATCATTGAGCACCAGGTACAATAGGTTATAAATATCACTTTTTGAAAACACACACACACACACACCCAGCACAACACATCTTCCCCCTTTTGGCATCATCGAAAAGTTGCAAAATGATACTTACCAAAATTTTAATTCTTACTCATGGCCAAATTTAGGCAACTGCAGGTGCAAGCATGATTAATCAACACAAGAAACCAATAATGTAAGCTAAATTAGAAATTGAGACAATTTTTAAAATCAGCAAACTTCATTGATATAATACTGCACATCAAACACCAACAGATTAATGCAAAAACAATCAAAACATGAGCAAAACAATAAAAAAAATTGAAACCACAAAAGCTAGACACTGTCCCAAACTGGGCACTTGAAAGACAACTGGGAAGCACTGGATAAACCTAAGGTTGGGAAGGTGCAGAAGAGGTTATGGTCTTGGATTGTAGGAGAGAAAGCATCTGCTTAAGAACACCCTCGTTCTTTTATTTTTCCTTTGCTAATTCAGCCCTGAGAGCATCCCGCTCAGCTTCAACCTCAATCACACGAGACTTCAAACGAAGGATCTCCATATCCTTAATCTCGCTTTCCTGCACCAGAGTTCTTATTTTTCTGTTGACTGGCTGCTTCCTAGATGAACCAGGTTCATCAATAGGAACATTGACAATATAATCACATGATAGCAAAGTTTCCTTCCTAAAATAATCCTTGGCAGTCGCCCTTTCAGCCTTCTTCACTGGAACCCCAAAATGAGCAAGCACATCTGTCAGAATGAGCTTTCGTTCCATTCACAACTCTATCCAAGAGTTGGATGATGAAAGCCGGCCAATTTATTTGCCTTCCCCTATACAAGCATTCCATCAAGGTCAGATCCATATAGTTGGCAATGTGCCTTCTCTCTTGTTTGGGCAGTAGAAACTTGATGACGAACTCGAAGAATAGCTTGTGTTCTGGCTTCATTTCATTCTTGTAGACAGGCCTGGGGTCAATCTCTTTCTCATTATCACTGAAGAACCTGGTGATATTAATTGCTGAGGCCATCCCATCTAGACAAGGCCATTTTTGCCTTGTGTAGTCCTCATATCCCTCAGCTAGTATGTCTAGAATAACATCCAGTTCCTTAGTATAAAAAAAAACTTCAATTCCTTTGATCATTGATGTGACCCTGCCATTTTTGACAATTGCATTCCCCGTGAATTCTACCAACTCAGCTCTTGCCAGCCAGCCTTCCATACGAAGGACCATGTCCTTCCAGCCCTGTACCTCTAGAGTTCCCAGCAAATACTGCATTCCAGGCTCATCTAGATCCTTCATCGGCTTACCCTTCAGAATTGTTCTTTTTCCAAACATGGTAACTCTGTCAGTCACCTCTTCTATTTCCTTCTCCTCCTCTCCCCTCTAGTCTGCATCATCATCCTCCTTAGTAACAATTTTTACTTTCTTTGGCTTGGACCTGGTCCTTTTGACTGTGCTTGGAGTTGTGGAGGACACAACAGTTGACTTCTTTGAAGAAGCCTTAGCCTGTTTGGGCTTTGGTGTCCTAACCACAGCTGGAGCCAGCTGCTCCTCTTGTTGGACCAGGTTCAACGACTCTTCTTCAACAACAACAACCTCAACAAGCTCTCCAACTTTTGCTTTTCCCTTTGTTGCCCTCTTCCTCTTGCTCTCTAGCAGAGCCTTTTCTAACTTCTCTTCCTCCTCTCTTATAGAATTTCGTGTAGCACGTACCTTAGGAACAGGTACCTCAGCAGAACCAACAACTTTCCTTTTCTTTGAAGGAACTGAGGCTGTAGACTTCTTGGACTTTGAAGTCCTTCTTTCTCGGGGTTATATGAGTCCCCCAACTTCCTCAGTCTTTCAGCCAAAGTTCTTCCCCATAAGAAACGTGTTCATCAATTGATTTCATCAAGTTCTCCAACCCAGCATCAGCTTCCTCAACTCCACTATTTCCCCCTAAGATTGTGACATCTTCTTCAAGATTTTCAAGAACGGGACCACATATAGCCAGTGTGGTACCATCCTCTCCCTATCCCCTCACATTTACATCTCCCTCGATCTTAAAAGGTTTCTCTTTCCCAGATTTTCTTTGCCTTTTGGGTACTTCAACATCCACCAAAGACCCACCAACACAAATCGTTGATTAGCATTGTTTATTTCAGAGATAGCATCAAAATTACCTTTCTCACCACTGGTTGAACCTGGTGCTTCATCTTCATTGGTTGATTTGAATGATTCATTGGACGATTCTGGTGTGGAGCCTTCTTCATCATGCAATAATTCTTCCAAGAATTTGGCTCTTGAACCAGAAGCCACAGATTTGCGTGCAAGAACTTTTACACGACGAGGCTTGGGGGCTGGGGTAGGGTTTGGTGTGGGTTCTGGGATTGTAGGGTGTTCAGGGGTTGTCGACTTTTCTGGAGACTCAGAACTATACACTGAGGGTGAATTTGAGTCTGATTCATAGTTGCCTCCATCATAATCTCTGTTTGGAGATGAATCAGAAGAAGCTGGTGGGCGTGACGACATGATTTTGAATTGTTTAGAGAGAAGAAATACAAAAGGCAGTAGAGATTGTGAGTTGAGTGAGTTGAGTGAGTTGAACAAGGTTCGACTGTTGCTTTATGCATAATGGGTAATGATGGCCTTTTTATAACTTATGGCTGGGGAGATTACAACGGAAGAGTATTAACTCAAGTGGAATTCTAATCGCTACAGAATTATCATTGATTGGAAAATTACTTTCCCCCTAAAACTAGGCTAATCAAGTGAGATGGGACTTCTTGAAACTGGTCCAATATTTGGGTAAGTACTAGAATTGAATTTGAACCATAAATAGATAAAGTCCTGCTCATGTAAGACTGTACTTGAATTAATACATGTATGGAGATGAGAACGTAACTTGTCAGTTATGCGAACCATCATAGATGAACCAGGTTCATCCAGGTAAAATCCTTTATTTGCCTCAACTTACAAAAATAGAGAAATATCATTAGCAACTAGGGAATCATCTTAATACATGGCAAAAGAGTATGACAATAAAGACATAATACTGAGAAATGATTAATTTTATTAAGTACCTAATTTGAATTTTCTAGCCAAGAAAAAATTTCTTTTTTTAAAATTTTTTTTTTATTCAGTTTTTGTTTTTCAACTAGGTGATCTTAATCATCCCTAATTCAAGCCCGTTTCTCTCATAATTCTCTCTACTCAGTGCTTTGGTAAATATATCAGCAATTTGACGATCAGTAGCACAGAATTCGATTGAGATCATTCCCTTTTCATAGTTGTTCCTTAGAAAATGGTGTCTAACATATATGTGCTTAGTTCTCTTGTGATGAACCGGGTTCTTCGTCATACTAATTGCACTAGTGTTATCACAGAAAATAGGAATGCATCCCACATCTATACCAAAGTCCAGGAGTTGTTACTTGATCCAAAGCAACTGGGCACAACAAGAGGCTGCAGCCACATATTCAGCCTCAGCAGTAGACAGAGCTACTGAATTTTGTTTCTTTGTGGCCCAAGACACAAGGCAAGATCCCAAGAAGTGGGCCATGCCTGAAGTACTTTTCCTGTCAACCGGGAAACCTGCATAATCAGCATCAGCGTATCCTACAAGGTCGAAATTACTACCTTTAGGATACCAAAGGCATAAATCAGTGGTGCCTTTCAAGTATCTTAAAATTCTCTTCACTGCAGTGAGGTGGGACTCCTTTGAATTTGCCTGAAACCTAGCACATAGTCCCACACTGAACACAATATCTGGTCTGCTGGCTGTGAGATATAGTAGAGACCCAATCATTCCTCTGTATACCTTCTGATCAACGGATGAACCAGGTTCATCCACATCCAATTTAGTAGTTGTGGCTATGGGGGTGTCTATTTCCTTTGAATCCTCCATCTTGAACTTCTTGAGGAGTTCTTTCACATACTTTTGTTGATGAATCATTGTTCCATGTGGGTTTTGCTTGATTTGTAAGCCTAAGAAGAAGTTTAGCTCACCCATCATACTCATTTCAAATTCACTCCCCATTAGTGTAGCAAATTCCTTGCTAAGCTTTTCAGTAGTTGCTCCGAATATGATATCATCAACATATATTTGCACAATCAGAAGATCCTTCCTATTTTCCTTTAGGAACAAAGTACTGTCAATTTTGCCTCGTTTGTACCCATGTTCCAGCAGAAATTTTGACAATCGCTCATACCATGCTCTAGGTGCTTGTTTGAGACCATAAAGAGCCTTGTCAAGTTTATATACATGATCAGGTGACTCTTTGCTTTCAAAACCTGGAGGTTGTTTGACAAATACATCTTCCTTCAAATATCCATTGAGAAAGGCACTCTTAACATCCATCTGATGGAGAGTGAATTCCATATATGCAACAAATCTTGCTACAGGAGAAAAGGTCTCATCATAGTCAATTCCCTCTTCTTGACTGTATCCCTGAACAACCAGTCTTGCCTTATTTCTTGTAGCAGTTCCATCCTCATCGAGCTTGTTCCTGAAGACACTACTAGAAAATACCTTTTTTCGACTACAAATTCTGACTACAAAATACAATTCGCAATTTTCCGACTACTGTAGTCGGAAATTTCATATTTATTTTTTTAACTATTTTGACTACGTTTTCGACTAATATAATCATAAGTTTCGCGGGAAATTGTGCGCCTAAAGTTTCCGACTACCGTAGTCGAAACATTAGATAGTAGGTGTGAAGTTGGAACTTTTTAAATTTAAACAATTAAATAATATATAGTTTCCGACTACAGTAGTCAGAAAGTTAAGTTATTTTAATTCCACATAACCCTTATATTTTTATAATTCTTTTTCTCCCACATTTCACTCTTACTCTGTGTCTCTCTCTTTGTATATCCTCGCCTCTCTCTCAACGGCGCCGGCAAAATCGGCGACGAGGGCTTCAACAGGTACGCTCTCTCTCTCGTCTAATCTTCGGCCAAGACTAGGGTTTTGATTTTAGTGTGCAAAATCAAAAGATATTACTAGGGTTCCGATTTTACTCAGAGCTTTTGATTCTCTTTACAATTCTTTGTCAAAATCCGATTTTAATCAGAGCATTAAGGTTGCTACTCCAGAAACACCAAATGTTATCATTAGAGATGCAGTTATGAAAGCCCAAGAACTTCCTGTAGCCATCAATTTTGTTCTTATTCACAAAAGGTTCAAAGACAACAACAAACTGTGCTTTTTTATGCAAATAAGATGATTTATTCTGTGGATTAGTTTTTTGGATTTAACTACCCTTTTATTCAAGTAGATTGCACTAATTATTAGAACAATTGGGGGAGGGGGGAGGTTACTCCTTTTTTGTCTCCTTTTCAGAGTGTGTAATTCTTGTTTTTCTCCTTTTTCTAATCTTTTTGGTTCTGTTTCTTCCTCTGCCACCAGGTAAATCTTTATCACTGTCATTTTCATCTTCTTGGCAGCTATGAGTGAAACAAATTAGAAACACATTAAACCTTTATCAGTGCTCCATGATACTAGAAAAGCTAGTATAATCAAATGAGGAACGCCCTTTATCTTAATGAAAAAGGAGGCCCCAATTAACAGACATGAGAAAGAAACATATAATCAATATTTGATCCAGGATTTGGGCCATATTGAAAGGACAAATACTTGCTACTAAGAGGTCACAAGCAAAGCATCTACACTTATCGTAAAGGGGAGGCATCAATTTGGTGGATCCTTGATGCTTGATAAATATAGTGAACATTTTCTTTTGAACCTATTTTTTGAATTTGACCAAAATAATAAGGTTTCATACTGAACTATGAAACAGGAAAACAATCTGGTGTTGATTCTGAACACCTCAAAGTAGAATAGCTAAAAATTTCGCATTTAACAATTCTTGATTAATTGTCATTTCATTGAACAAGTATAGTCTTTATATGCTAATTAAGTGTTGATGTAAAGGATAAATTCTGTTATTGAATATTCCATGAAAATGACATTGAGGGAGAAAAAAAACAAGCAGAAAAATATACCTCAGGCCTATCCTCTTTGTCAAGATCAGATGCTTCTGAATCAAGCATCATTGCCTCCAAAGTGAGTTCAGCAGCTTGCTCCATCCAATAAATCTTTTTAATCTCACGCTCTTGTTCTAATACACACCACATTTTATATTAATTCATAATCAAAACATTAGCAGATGTCCAATTAAACAAAAATCCACAGATCACGAGCTAAATTGTCTGCACACTCTCATAGAAAAACATATTGATCCCTCTGTTAGTTTTAACGTGTCAAAAAGAATGACATATTTCTATCTTTGAAAATAATTTAACTTTAAACTTTTCATTTTATCAATTTCCAAAACTGTCTATTGTCAACAAGCAGATGGTTGACAATAGAATGGAACTTTTTTGTATTTTTCTGATGTGACCTCAGGAGGATCCTTTGGAGGATTGTCTCGAATCTGGTTACCTTCTGTGTTCTCTTCGGCATTCTCACTATTTCCCATGGAGTTGGATTCTATAGCTTCTTTAAGAAAATTGATATCTGATGCATCCATATTAGTGATGGTGTTCTCCTCAATGTTTTCCATTCTATTGTCAACCATCTGATTATTTTCC
Source organism: Nicotiana undulata (assembly GCA_005239495.1). Lineage (NCBI taxonomy): Eukaryota > Viridiplantae > Streptophyta > Magnoliopsida > Solanales > Solanaceae > Nicotiana > Nicotiana undulata. The sequence goes on along the minus strand of ML268338.1, from coordinate 55,238 downwards.
ATTCCATCCTTTATGTCATTTCTTTTGGATTCCTCATCTTTTTTGCATATATTCCTCTCTTTTTCCTTATCTTGTTCGATGTTGCTAACATTAGTAGGTTCTGTGTTGTTCTTCCTTTTATAATTTTTAAGGTGTTAGAAGTACTTTTCTTATCTAACTGGTTGTCGAAGGGGTACATATCTTCATCGTCTATGAAACGTTTTCATGTTACTTCAATAGTTAACATCTTGGAAATAGGTAGTGTCCTGCTTATTCAAATGGTAAATGACTTAAAGTTTGATCATTTACTTGGAAAGAAATCATTCTTGCAATATTTTCAGTTTTTTTCTTTGTGAATGGAAAGTTTAGTTCAAAACTATCAAAATGAGGTCAATTATAAAACTTTCAGTTCATCGCTACGAGTGTTAGGACAAAGAGTGAACTCTACTGGAGGCGAAAGACATGTCTTAGTGACGTTTTCCTAAAACGAGATGTGCATTCCTTGGTCTTGCAAGAAGTTTTGGATCTTATATTAAGTAAAGAAGTTAAGATATGTTGTTCCCGTTCGAGCAATCTTTAGGTGTGTCAAACATGCTGAAAGGACATGCTTCAGTATGTAGATGTTGTGCTCAATGACCAATATATTTGTACTGCAAAGGCATGTGTATTTATTGGCATATATTTATACTTATAAAATGTCTTCACATTGATTTGGATTATATGATTTATAATAGCAAAATTTTAGTTGGATCTTAAACACGAGAAGTGGACTACTACTTGGGGTATCCTGCTATTAACTTTAGAATTTGATAAATAAAATTTTGGATGTGACAGAAATTAATTATGATAAAACATATTTCTGCACAAAGCCCTAACCTCTAGATATAAACTACTAAACCTAAGAATCTGGAAAATAAAATGTGGAATTTGCAGAAGGTAGATAAGGAGCACTAGTTAATTGTCAAAAAGTAACTTACTTATTATTAGAGGAAACCATCAAGAGAACTATTGTTAGCACATGAGAAGAGAACTTAAAATTTCTCCTCGCGCCCATACATTTTATGCAATTGTATGGTCTGTTTGTAGTTTTTAAGATGTACATTATATGTATACTTCCGTTATTTTTTTAGCATATCCATTTACAATGTTACATTGAAAGTATATGCATTGTGTGCTTTTAACATGGCAATTCGCACCATTATCTGCACTTTTTACCTACATATTTATTTTCACTTTTTATTCTACGTTCACTCATACAAGTCATCTTGATTTTGTAGAAGACTGAAAGAGTACAAAGGTTGATAACTAAAGGAAGGCTGGCACTACTGGTTCATCATCCATTTCGACTTTTATTTTTTAGTTTCGTCCTTGCTGCGACAGGTATATCTATATATCTTTTTGAAAATTTTAAATATATGTTTATGAAAAATATATCTTTATATAATTCATAGGACATGCCTCATTCTTCATGTGCCTTGTTTGACAATAACTAAATGGTTTGGTTTCATTTGTGTAAATTTGAAAGTTTAGTTTCACTTTGATGCTAGGAGTTAACTATTAATTTATATTTACAAGTTATTCATTTCACTTTAAGTTTGAATGAAATAATGAAATAATACTATGTAATAATTAAAGTATTTAGCATAGTATTAAGTGCACTTTCTCCGAATATTATTGTTGTTGCAAATTTAACTAGCCAATTGGACATGTGAGACTCCTCTTGTTGAATTTTGATTCCCCTATAAACTAGTAGATATGCTTTTGAATGTAATCAATCTAATTTTTGTTGTGAAATTTATATTTATATAGTCATTCATTATTAAAATGTTGAAGGTATTACAATTATTCAAAGTAGGAACCGTTAGCAGAATATCTCAATAGTTTTTTTCTCATGATGTAGATGAAATTTGAACATCGTAGATGGATGTATAATAGGAATTATCCTAATCGTGCGGAATTGAGGGAGGAATTTATAGAAGGAGATGCGGGGTTTATTGCTAAGGCGAAATCGCTAAATGATTTTCTTATTGAAGGGACAATTAGGTGCCCTTGTGTTAAATGCAAGTGTGTCAAGTTAGTGAGACCGGATGTAGTTGAACTTCATCTTTACAAGAATGAATTTATAGAAAATTATTATATGTGGATTGTTCATGGAGAGAATCATGATTTTCATAATTCTTTTGGTGGAGAGGGTAGTCCTGGAGTAGAGAATAATTTTGAAAATTCTCGATTCAATGAAATGATGAGAGATGCTTTGAGATGTTCCCAGGGGCTCAATCCGAACCAAATGATGAGGCTAAGCGCTTTTATGAACAACTAGAGGAAGCTAGTCGTCCAATGTATGAAAGCTCAATGCATTCCAAGTTATCCGTTGCAGTTAGACTACTAACTATCAAATCTGATAGTTCTATTTCTCAAGCGGGCATGGATTCTATCATTGGTCTTATGAATGAACTAAATCCGAATAAAATTGACTTACCCAAAGATTTCTATACTGCAAAGAAGTTGGTGTCCAAGTTAGGACTTTCATCAGAGAGGATTGACTGTTGTGAGAAAGGATGCATGTTATTTTTTATAAGGATGATGCCGCGTTAGAAAATTGTAAGTTTTGTAACCAACCTCGTTATAAGGAGTCTACAAATGCTAATAAAAAGAAGGTTCCAGTTAAGGCGATGCATTACTTACCCCTTATACCAAGGTTAAAGAGGTTGTATGCATCAATGAGCTTCGCTCGTCATATAAGATGGCACTATGAACGTAGAAGGCCAACTGGTGTTCTATGTCACCCGTCAGATGGAGAATCATGGAAGCATTTTGATAGGATGTTCCTGGATTTTGCAAGTGAACCAAGAAATATTAGGTTGGGATTATGTGTTGATGGATTCACTCCGTTTGCAGTCTCTGCCGCACCATATTCATGTTGGCCAGTGTTTGTTACGCCGTATAATCTTCCTCCAGAGTTTTGTATGACAAGTCCATATTTGTTCCTAACTTGCATTATTCCAGGTCCACACAATCCAAAAAGTTTGATTGATGTATACATGCAGTCGTTGATTGATGAGTTAAAGTTATTGTGGCATCAAGGTGTGGAAACCTATGATACATCAACTAAACAGAACTTCAGATTGCGTGTTGCTTTAATGTGGGCTATAAATGATTTTCCTACTTATAGAATGCTATCTGAGTGGTCCACTGTTGGAAAGTTAGCCTGCCCGACTTGCATGGAAGATACCAAAGCCTTCACTTTGAAACATGGAGGTAAGAACACATGGTTTGACTGTCATCGTCGTTTCTTGCAGATGGATCATGAATTTAGGAGAAATACTAGTGCATTTATGCAGAATCAAACTGATTATGAAGAGCCACCTTGAGTCTTGTCGCCAGAAGAAATTTGGAACAGAGTTAAGGATCTACGTAAGGTAACAGAGTCTCCATTGCCTAATAAGATACCTGGTTATGGTGTTAGCCATAACTGGACTAAACAGAGCATATTTTGGGAGTTACCTTATTGGAAGCATAATCTTCTAAGGCATAATCTTGACGTCATGCATATTGAGAAAAACTTTTTTGATAACTTGTTTAATACTGTGATGGATGTCAATAACAAGACAAAAGATAATTTGAAGGCCAGAATGGACTTGAAGGAATATTGTAGGCGAAGTGAGTTGTACCTTACATACTTGAACAACAAGATTCAGAAACCCAAGGCCAGTTACACATTCACTTTGGATGAGAGAAAAGAGATTTGTCAGTGGGTTAAGAATTTGAGTATGCCAGATGGATACGCGTCAAACTTATCTAGGTGTGTTGACATGAAAGAAGGGAAGTTGACGTCAATGAAAAGCCATGATTGTCACATTTTCATGGAATCATTGATGCCTATTGCGTTCAATGCCTTGCCTGATAGAATATGGAAGCCTATCACAGAGATAAACTTATTTTTTAAGGAGTTGTGTTCTAGCACATTGAGGGTGGAGAATCTAACTTACATGGAGAGTAATATTCGCTTAACTTTAAATAAGTTGGCGAAAAATTTTCCTCTTGGTTTCTTCGATGTAATGGAGCATCTTCCAATCCACCTTGCGCAAGAGGCACGACTTGGAGGACCAGTTCAGTATAGATGGATGTATCCCTTTGAGAGGTAATAAATGATTTCAATCATTTACCCTTTATTTATTTTAATTAAATATTATTCCGTCTATGAAATCGTAATATGCAGGATTATTGGCAAATGTAAGCGGACCGTGAAAAATAGATCGAGAATTGAGGGATCGATATGTGAGGCATATCTGGCTAAAGAAACTTCTTATTTTTGTTCATATTATTTTGAAATTGATTTGACATGTTTGAGAAATAGACCCAATCGACATGGCGATGGAGGAAGTAATGATCCTTCAGCACCACCATTTTCCATATTCAATCAACCAGGAAAAGGTGGTCCAAAAAATAGTTCAAAGCGATCCTTGACTGAGAAGGAACTAGAGTCAGCTACAACACATGTACTATTGAATTTCCCCGAGGTCCAACCTTATTATAGGTAAATATATATTTATATTACCAAGTTCCATACAAGATTTATCATTATTTTAACTAATGAATATTATAATTTTGTCGGACAGTTACTTTGTGGCTACATTTGGGCAGAATGCTGTTTATCCTAGGTTTTCAAAGTGGTTTAAAGAATTCGTAAGTGTTACTTAACATTTAACATGGGTTTTGTTAGTTGAAAATTAATTACATGTATTTTAAAATTCTAAATTTCTCTAATTTTGTATAGGTTCATAATCCAGTTAATGACGTAAATGATCAATTTCTGCATGATATAGCTTGGGGACCTGATCCTAAAGTCAGAAAGATGTCTAGGTATTGTGTTAATGGGTACAAGTTCCATAAAGAAGAATGGTCTAAGGGTAAGAAAACAAATAATAGTGGGGTGTGGGTGAAAGGTGAGGGGGATGTTGATTATTATGGTGTGGTTCAAGAGATTTTAGAACTCGACTACAGTGTTGGTTGGCCAAAGAAAAAGTTGGTACTTTTTCGGTGCAAGTGGTATGATCCAACACCAAATAGAGGTACGAAGGTGCACCCTCAGTACAAAATACTTGAAATTAACCACACGAAGTATTATCAATTCTATGATACATTTATCATTGCACAAAATGTAAAACAAGTGTATTACGCTCCTTATCCTTTATACAAGAATAAGTCCACATGGGGGGTGGTTATTAAAACAAAACGCGTGGGTAGAGTGGAAGTCAAGGATGTTTTGGATGTAGCACCAAAATGACATTTCAAGTGTTGAAGCATTAGTAGATGATGAATTAGCAGGTAAATTGCACCATAGCGAAGGCATCTATGAAGAATTTGATATTTCTGTCCTTAGATCAAATTTAAATGATGATGGGGAAGGAACATCCCGGGAAAATGAGGAGGAAGACCCAGTCAATGAATATGAAACAAGCGATGCGGAAGAATTATCTGATGGAAATGAAACAAGCGACGGGGAAGAATTTCTCGATGAAAATGGAACAAGCGATGAGGAAGAATCTAATAATGAATATAAATCAAGTGAAGATGATTGACTTGTTGAGTTTTATTGTCTCTTTAGATTTTATATTTTTCCTTAACTATCTAATGTCGAAGCATTTTTGATCGCCTCTTTATTGAGAAATATTGACAATGTTTACATAATACCATATAGCTATTTTCTGATATAGGACAATATACATTACTACTAACTATCTAACATTATATACAATATCCTGTTTTGTGTCTTTATGTTCTTTTTTTCGGTAGAAGCCCTTGACCACCCTATTAATGCTAGAAAGAACGAGACAGCAGCTACAACTACTTTTGTGAAAGAGTGGATGGTGGTGGTGTTGTGGCTAGAGTTCAGCAAATGTCGGAACTGAATCTTTGCATTTGGTCATATATACATGGAAAAAGTAGGCATTGACTAAAATAACTTCAATTTAGTTATGCATAATACACTTATCAGTTAGAATACACAGAAACACATTAGAAAAAGCAATATAAAGAAAATGTGGAAGGCATCCTTAGGCTTAATAGGCTTAAGCGTGTGAAAAATTGAATTTATAGGCATGGATTGAGACAGAGAGTAGTTTGAGCGGAAAATGTACATACTTGTATAAGGCTTATGTTATTTGCTGTCTATATGTTTCTTTCCCTTTTTAACTGTTGGTTTATGTCCTATCTATGTTACTGTTCTCAAAATGTGGAGATATTATTGGGTTATCTATTTTTTGGCTTTTAATTTTGGGCAATATCATATTATGTTATCTAATGTATTTTGTTTCTTGGTGTAGCGGTGTCAGCGTAATGGTATAGCCCTTTAGTTATGTGTTTAATATGTTGTGGCGGTTACTGCTGCTGTAGATGTTCGTGTATATTCGTGTTGTTGATATTAGGATAGTTTTGGGATATTTTAACTGTGTTGCAGAAAAATCTGAAACGTCACAAAAGTTTGTTTTCTTCTTAAAGGTCAAGCTGTCTGTATTTCTGTGTAATTGAAAATTGTTCTTTTTGTTGATGGTACATCTAATATATTGAAGATTTGCTTTATGTTTTTTACTATGGTTATATTATGTAGATGGCATTTGGGGGTAGCGATCGTCGACGCCGTAAGGGTAAGGGGACTCAATTAAAATCTCCAACTGCGGGTCACTCTCCTCCACATATGGGGCCTCCTCCTACTTTTCCTCCTCAGTCAACTTCGTTGCCACCTTCATTTTTTATGCCCCCACCTGGGAGGTCCACATTTCTGTATCTTCAGTTGGCACGAACTCTGGCTCTAACCTTAATTTTGTTCCCACACTAAATGTAACTTCTTCTCCCGATTTTCATATTAGTCAACAAGGTAGCTCCTCAGCACTGCTTACTTCATCAATTCCAGCATCTCCGACATCAAGCACACCTATAGACTCTACAACATCACCATCCATTGGTAGTGCTACACCAGTAGCTTCTCGGGGTCGACGTCGTAAAAATACTCTACAATATGATGCATATAGTAAGCTGATTATCGTTCCGGATGAGCAAGATGGGTAAGTAATTCTTATGTTTATTTTTATTCTGTTGAATATACATTTTATATATGATAATTTTAATGCAGGGTTTTCCCTCCATTTATTGCCGCGCATATGGTTACAGAGTCTATGAAGCCACTTTACGATGAAGCTTGGGGTAGATGGAAAGACATTCCATATCATACCAGAGATAGAATGTGGAATCAATTTAGGGTACGTATAAACCTTATTTTTAAATTATATATAAAATATCCAATTTCACTCTACTTTATTTAATTATTTTCCAGACTAAGTGTGTGTGGGAGCCACGACATGAAAGTGAAATAAAAATGTCTTCGAGAAGAAAGCAAAAAAATTGATTACAAGTTCATTGTATGAAGCTCGACAAAGTAAGGAGAAGCCTCGTTGGATAAGAGATGATGTGTGGAAATCTTTTTTAGTAATATGGGATAGTGTTGAATTTAAGAAGAAGAGCGAACGAGCAAAGAAAGCCCGAGCCTCTCAAAAGGGTGGCTCGTTGCACACCGGAGGATCTATGAGCTTTGCTGGGCATCGACTGAGATTGGTAATTTTCACCTTTATTTTCCTTAGTCAATCATGTAGTTTTTACTCATTGACATCCTTTGTTGCATTGCATCTGTTTCTGGACTTGGTAATTTTTGACCGCTTGCTGTTGTTGCCTTATCTTCATTGCTTCTTCCACTCTGGATACCATTCTTTTTATTTCAAACAAAAACCAACACAACTAATTAATGGAGTTATGGGTGCTTTTGTTTTTTGAATTTGGAAGACTTGGGAGAGGGCTAAAGTGTGCATGGGAACATTATTATTTGAGTGTAAACTTTTAAGAAATCGATAGCGCCATTCTCATGTCATATTTGATGAACCACAAATGGAATATTGTGATGATGAGAAATTAAGAAGTGTAATCCAATCTCTAGAAGCAGAGCTTGATCCCATTTCCATCGTAAATAATCTGCTGCTCCAAATTTAGATAGTTACAAAGGGGACTTTCTATTTTCTAATATGGGCAGTGAAGATAGCTCAGAACTAAATTATGTTGATTTCAGCTGAATGGATATAAAAATAGAGATGTCATCTTCCCCTAGTCTCAGTAACATTGAAATGACTGAATTTCAAGCGGGCAGTGATTATTCCCAGATCTTTACATACATTCCTATTGCGGAAGAAGTATATGATTCTCTATGGCTAGAAACTGACTTGTCATCGGTATACTAGACAAATAGTATGAGAGCCTAAGCACTGAGCTCGTAAAATAGGGTGTTGGAATGGAGTGATGGGTACTATAATGGGGATATGAAGACTAGGAAGACAGTTCAGGCGGGTGAAGTTAATGAAGACCAACTCGGGTTGCACAGAACTGAGCAATTGAGAGAACTTTATAGTTCACTCTTAACAGGTGAAATTGAAGAAGACCTACAACCACAGGCTAAAAGGCCCTCGGCTGCATTATCTCCAGAAGATCTCACTGATACAGAGTGGTATTTCTTAGTATGCATGTCCTTCGTCTTCAATGTTGGACAAGGGTAAATTTTTTGACATTCCAAATCTTGTGCAAGCAGTTTGTTTTCTGATGTATTGATTAGAATCTAGAGTCCACCGAGGCACACTTAGTTTCCCTTGCATTAAATAAGGATGACACATAGTTCATTATCTCAATTAATGTAGAATAACAATCTTTATTAGTTGTCTCGTGAAATCATTTATTCTTTCAATGTTCAAGTGGAATGTTGCTATCTTTGGTTTAGAGACTATTAACAATGCTCACGTTAGCTTGTTCTAGGCGTAGATAGGAAAGTAAATGGTTAATATCTTGCTACATTGTGAAGTAGATTGAAGGTGCTAAAAGGATCTGGTGGATTGTGGTAGAAATTAAGAGAAAACCCCAAATCGAGGTATGTATGGCTAACTCTAATCTTCATGGAATAAAATCATTGGTGCCAAAATGTACGGTGTCAATTCCCTTGTTTGATTCTATAAAGAGTAAATGGGTTCTGTGTGTTAAGCTGCGAAACTCTTGCTTTCATGTCATTCTAGGTTACTACCATGTCATTATGCTATTTGAATGTATGAAATGTGATCACTATGCTCCTTCTTTTACTATGTGTACGACTCCTCTTATGTGATGGTTTGGTCGAGGTGAAGGATGAATATATGATATGATTGGAGAAAGGAATGTAACCTAAAAGGTTAAATAGGCCCAAGTGCCAAGAACGGTAAACTAAAGGATGAGAAGAAATGTGAACTAAAGGATTAGAATGATATGAGATGTGAACTAAAAGATTTAAAAATGATAGGGTTATGTCCTAGAGTGAGATGGCTTAGCCGATCGGGCGGAGATCGGACTCCATGATGTACACATGGTGGTAATTATGAAAGTATGATATTGATGATGTCTCATTGTTCCAAGTGGGATGGCTTAGACGATCGGGTGGAGATCGAACTCCGTGTGATAATGACATGGTGCTAATAATGAAAGTATGATAATGATGATGTCCCGTTGGTTCAAATGAGATGGCTTAGCCGATCGGGTGGAGATCGGACTCCGTGTAACAATGACACAGTGGTATATTGATGTCTCACTTAGGATGGCTTAGCCGATCGGGCGGAGATCGGACTCCGTGTAACAATGACACAGTGGTATATTGATGTCTCACTTAGGATGGCTTAGCCGATCGGGCGGAGATCGGACTCCGTGTGACAACGACACGGTGGTATAGTAAAAATAATAGCACATGACTTTAAAAGACTATTAACCAAAAGATGGCAAAACGGGATAAGAAAACATGGTGGCCCTTATTTGTGATTTTCCCCTACTTTTGAGAATTGTTATATGAAGTCTCTATTTGTATCATTACATGTTGAATGTTTATTCTATCTAGAGTAGAGTTTGTTCGTACATACTAGTACTATTCAATGGTACTAATGTCCCTTTTGCCGGGGGCGCTACATCTTCTTATGGATGTAGGTGGCTCTGTAGCTGGTAGCGCTAATCATCGATAGTGGTGTCCTCTTCTCCTCCTTTCAGCAGTCCTGGTGAGCCCCATCTCCTTCCGGGGCCGTGTGTAGATATATGTTGTTCTCTTTTGTACATGTTGTTCTATTTTGAGGTATAGCCGGGGCCTTGTCGCCAGCAGGACTATGTTCATCTTCTGTACTTTTAGAGGCTCTGTAGACACTCATGTGGGTCATGTATGTTTTGGGTAGTTGTTGGGTTAACTCGTACTGTAATCCCATCTCTTAAATATTGTAATCAGTATGTATGTATTTGGGAGACCCAAATGTTGGTATCGGTACATAAGAAAGAATGGGTTAATATCATGTATGTATGCTTTTGATTTGTCTCCTGCTAACACAGTAAATAATGTTGTGCCATAATCTCGGAAAGTAAATGAGTCGGGTAAGAAAGGCTAACCAGGCTTGCTTGATTGGGTTCACTCGGTTAAGCGCCGGTCGCGTCCCCCAGGGTTGGGGCGTGACAGAATCCTTGGATCTAGGGAATGAAAGATGGATAATGAGCAATGGAATTAGTGGACAAGACAAGTGTTTTGTATATTCCTTGTGGTCAACTCTTTTACAATGTGGTCTTATCAGAAAAGTGAAGATCCCTTTTTGTTCTTTATCTCTTCCTATTTATAGGGGATATTAGTAAGAAACCCTAAAAAGTACAACTGAAGGAATATCCAATGGAATATTCCTTCTCTCTATTCTAAAACCGATTCTAATCGTTGCCTTCATTAATTCTTACTCGACCTCAGCGCTGATCCTCCTTTAGGCGACTCCTCGCCATTAAGCATCGGCTTAAACCTTAACCTTGACCTCGACCTCGTCCATTTTCAATCATTGAGTCAGTCCAAATTTTGACCAATACAAAAAGTACTTTAATTGTGTTTAATATTATTCAAGAATATTAAAAATCATTCAATAAATATAAAAGCATTCACCCCTAAAGTCACTATGTATTAGAAAACTATCCTAAAAATAAGAAGAAATAATTATACATTAATATCCTTAGTATTAGATTTAATAATTATTTTGGTATCTTCTACATTTTGTTAAGGGTATTTTTGTAAGAAAAGTCAAAACTGCTTCTGCTTTTGCTTTTGGGAAAAAACTACTTTTTTCTACTTCTTGAAAACTGCTTCTGCTCTTCCCAAAAGCACTTTTTCCCCAAAAAACCTTGGCCAAACACCTTGAGTTAAGAAAAGTAAGTGCTTTTGAAAAAGAAAAAAAAAACACTTTTGGCCTTCGGAGAAGCGTGGCCCAGCAGGCTATTAGTCTGATCAAGAAAAAAAAACTTGTCAAACGAGTGTATGAGTGAGGTGAACTGTTGTTCCGAAACCAAGCATATTACTTTATAGTGCAATTCGAAAATAAAAAATAAAAATTGTCCAATAATAGATCAACTATATCTCAAGCACAAACTAGTAAAAATTCACTGTTTCAATCCTTAAAGATTTTGCAATATAGGAACCTACCCAATTCAATATTGAATAATTTATTTTTTAGGACAAATGGGAACTAGAGATTTTTGAAGTCTCTCATTTATTTACATTGCCATACAAACAAGACTAAGAACATGCCTAACAAACTCCATATCTAATGTAACTGTAATAATGAATCAAATTTTAATCCCAACTGGTTGGTATCAAGCTCATGAGGAATTGGAAAAAATAAAAAAAATATCCTTTCTCACATTTTACAGCAGGCTCCCACTTGTACACAGAGAGAGACACAAAAATAATATGAATCTCCATTTCTCCATTGCTAAGAGCTGCTTGTCTCCACCACTCACAACTTCCCAAATGTTTTTACAATTATCAGCTTGCTGATCCAAGTTGAGCCTTCCCATCAACATACTGCTTCAAAAGTAGAAAGGAAATAATACCGCGTTACTTCACACGAATCTGGGGCACAGAAAAGCAAAGATAGCAACTATATTTCATATGTCAAATTTTGGAACATAATGCATTTTGGCATGCACTTCCAGATTTTGCTTCATATCTACACATCAAGCAATGAGAGACTACATGAAGTAATAACACCACATTGAAATCAAAACCTAATGATGGAAGCTATTGCTCAAACAAAATGCAAAAACAACACTGAGAGGGTAGGAAGGTAGAGATGGAGAACTTGGGTGGACAATTTAATCTACAACAGTATATCTACAATAAAGACCTACTTATATTTCTTATCATGACTACTAACTTAAATAAAGCTGAAATATGTAAGAGTGGGTTCTAATTGGCAGCACCTCTACTGGAAAAGTCAACAACAATAATCAGCAGTGACTACTTGGAACTCTTAGCCTTCTTATCAGCTTTAGCAGCCGCCGCAGCAGCTTTAGCAGCAGATTTGGCTAAGGTAGTGGGCTTCAAGGCACTCTTGGGGTTCAGTGCCTTTCTGATCTTAAACACAGCCCAGGCAGTTCCAAAAGCATGCCCTGCAGCATCAAGCCCTTCACTGGTTGCCTTAGCTGCTTCTTCTCCATACCTACAAAAGGCAAATTCACTTTTAATTTATATCTTAATAATTAGAGCTGCATGTCTTCATTTTAGTGTACTGACATAGTGTATTAGCACTTAGTTGAGCGACAAAATGAATGAAAATGTGTTGCAATGAAAAGATGGAGATCTATTACTATATGAAAGTCCTAGTTTTCATTCCTAGTAAACATCAGAAAAAAGCATATGTAGCCAAGATAACTGATCATACACTCTATCATAAATGTTTGTAAAGTTAAAGTAGGAAAAAGGGAAAGGAGAGCTTTTTCTTTGATTACACATTTTTTACCCATTTGGACGATTATCCAGTTTACTTCGGCAATTTTTTCAGGTATTGGAGAACTGCACAACAACTGAGCTTCACCTGTGAGAAACAAATTCAGTCGTGACAGTGCTTGATGTAGACATCACATTCTTTCCAGCTACTTCAACAGCATCACATATTCTGCCTATTAACAAGAACATCCGCATTAGACTTCTGCCAAATTTGATCATTAATTTTAAACGAAACAAATAAATTGCATCTACTTGTGCCAAAGACAAATTGCATTGCCGTGAGAAGTAGCACACATACTTATGAAGTTGAAACCACCAAAAATCATCTTAAAAGTGCGCAGTATACATATTGTATTCTAACTGTAACACAAGTCAGATGCATAAAGTTAATGTTCTGTGTCCCCCTTGTGCCACTTGGCCTCCCATGTAAGAGGGAGGAAGCAGGAGCAACCATCTAAAAGCAAGGGTTACAACTAGCACTTCACTCAAACATAAAACAATACTCCAGTTGTTCGTTTGACAGCCCAAGTGAAATTGACTCAATCCTTTTTCTACGCAGAAAAGTGCTTCGACCAAGCTCGTCAACATATCATAAATGGACTACCTATTCCTCACCTATTGGTGTTCAACTCATTCTTGCCATGGAGGACAAAAAAGAAAACATCAAAATCCAGAGACATACACAGAACTGAAGTACCCCCTTATAGCAATGAATTATACTGCACAATCCTCCATTCAAACATTGCATACCACCCCATTGTGAACAGTGGTAGCTTTTACTTAATTCCTGTAGCATGCAGTGGTAATACTTTTCCGACCTGGGAAGATTGATATTACGTCTGAGTTGAATGATTAGGTGAGAAAGGAAAGGAGGGGAATGAGAGAGATAAAGAATTTTAAGTTCTGATAGATTTTAGAAAGAGAAGTAAAGGAGAGATGGGAATGCCATGGTAATGAAATAAAGATTGAATCTCGTTTCCACCTATATTTAAACAGAAAAGGTAGGAAACCAAACCTGTTTTATTCAAATTTTTGTAATCTAAAAGGGGAACTTGGCATCTTGAATAAATGGGTATTTCTATATGTCAAATTATGCCATAATAAACCCAAAACAAAACTTGTGTTATTCTCTTTTCTCCTCCTTCCCTTTCCCTTAGTTTTCTTAGCTTATCAAAAGCAAAAGAAAAAAGAAAGGTGGCGGGGATCCTCTTCTCTTGATCCAAACATATCGATCAAGAATAGCTTAAGGCAGAATCAAATACATAAACTGGATTTCTTACCCTTTTCTCTCTTCTCTACACCCATGTATTAGGATTAGCAATTGCCTGATTAAACTCCTAATGAGACACAAGTGGTTAGATGTCCAAAAATAGTTCAGGTGTGCACTGAATAAACGGTGCCAAGTTCAAGGAGTCCCGAGGTATTATGCCTTCATATTAAAGACAATTAATGAAGACCTATACATATTTATTCTATTCAAGTCAGACATGTCCTTGACGCCATGAATCCTACACTGTTTAAAATGATGTCTTAGTTAATTCATGTCTGTGATAATATGGGTATTATAAAGCTGCAATTGAACTTTTCTCTAACCTGAAGCAGTAGGGAGAAAATGCAGAAAAGCAAATAGCAGAACCTAGAGACATACAGATTCCAGAAGATATCAAAATGAGTCAGAAAGAGAGAAAGAAAGATATTTGACTTACTAAATCCATCAAGAGTAGCAAGAACCATTTCCCCAGGCAGGAGGCTAAAGAACTTTTTTCCTGCTTTGGTATTTGCAACTGACCTGGTAACGAATCCTGAAACCTTCACAGCTCCAGAAAGGACTCCAACCGCCACTTTCTCAGTCATCTTTGTTACTCTCTTAACCCTGAAAAACACAGCCGAACAAATAAGCCGCAAATATTACACCAACTATTCACATGAGTGTTCCTGATCTTCTTAAAGGGATGTACATGTCGATCAGCAAGAGGTAGCTCAAAAATAAGAACCCAGGTTTATGATATTTTCCATTTCCCAAGAGTGGAAACGAGAGAAAAAGGCAGGATTTTGAGCCACTTATTTCTGTATTTCTCTATCAAAGAAAGTCTCACATGGCAGCTTCTCACGCTAAAGTTTTAGTTATAGCAGGTTTCAAAATTTATAGGAACAAGCATCATTATCGGTAATAGAAACCAGATACACTCAGGTGAATCAAAATTATCTTGGTTCCATAGATGGTCTTTAAGGATGCTTAACATATTCAAACTGATTAACAGTTTTAAGACATTTGTTGCCAAAATAATTAAGAAAATCATAAAGTTTCATAGTCCAACAGCTCACTGGGATTAGCTAAATCTCTAAAACACTGAGAACATTTCCTGTCATATATTCTGGCAAGTGTAGATAATTGCATCCAGTTTCTTTAGAGTCATAACTTTTGTTTTGTTTTTTGGATAAGGACATCCCCTTTCTTTAGAGTCATAATTGATTACCTTGTACTATGAGTAAAAATATAAATTTCACTCCAAGTGCCCTAATATCAAACAAACCATCTCTACCTTCTATCCCCTCTCACTCAATGGAAGTTCATCACAAAAAAACAAAAGAGAAAGCCTTGTGCGCACAAAAGAAGAGGCTAATTTTTCTAGTTCAACAATTCCACACCTTTCACTGACTCATCCCTATCTTTAAATTACTAAAGGCCGTCATGCATTAATGTGGGGCAGTAAGAAATATCCTCTACTTCAACTTTCCTGCTTTCCCATGTGAAGGGGAAAAAGAAAAAGCACTTCCCTTCACATTTAAACTTCGTAGTCCATTTTATTAGTTCCTCGTTTATGTGACACTCTTTCCTCATTCGCCTGTCTCAAAAATGATGACACCTTTCTCTATTTAGAAAAGAATCAACTTTACAATTTTCATTTTATTCTTGATAAGAGATTTATGGCTAGACAAATGTCAGTATTTGTTTTAGACCATAAGTTTCACAAGTCTTTTCTTTCTTAAACTCTGTGTGCCTAGTCAAAGATCATCAGATAAAATGGGACGGAGGAAGTAGCCCATTTAAGAATTCAACAGGTAGTCAGTCTCACTGTATACTTTATCTTACTTTGCAAAATACTCAAGAACTCACAAGATTGTTAATCAAAACGACAACCAACAATTGCAAAACAGAGATATTTAGCTGACAATCAAGCAAAAGACCATACCTTTTGATCCTCTTCAATGTCTCAGGACTAACCTCAGTTTTTGAACATGCCTTAAACCTATTCTTCAATACCTCATTCCCCCACTTCAATCTATCCGCAGTCACATCTCCACACCACAAAATCCCCTTTATCAAGTGTCCTGACCCTGAAGCCACGTACTTCGCCGCCGAGGCATTATACTCCTCCACATTAGGCGCCAATGTGGTCCAATACGCCGCGCATCGCTCTTCCAACACTTCCTTCTTCTTCTCCGACTTCAAATCCGCTGGAGACAACTCCTTCGCCACCGGTCCGCCCAACACTGCCGCAGCATTCTCCTCCACTTTCTGCACCGCAAAGTTGCTATAATTTTCCAAAATGCCATCCAGCTCCTTTAGTAATTTCTCCTGTCCCTTGGAAGCAATCGTTAAACCATAATTCAACGATTCATTCGCCAAGTCATTAGCCGATGATTCCTTATCCGATTCGTCATCTTTAGGAGCTTGAAATGAGAAAAAGTAGCGTGAATCGTCGAGTTTTACGGCGGCAAGGTCCTTAGTCAACGGCCACTGGATTTCGTTTCCGACACGAACGAGGACAGCGACGACGCTGTCGTCTTGACGGAGACGATGAACGGATAAGTCGCCGGCGGCGAGTTCGACGGAGTAGTGTGTGTCGATCAAATGGAGAATGGAACCGGGGATAGTGAGTAGGGTTTCTTTGAGGGTTTCAAGAGGGGCAGACGGTGAATAATGCTGCTCGTTAGGGGTAATTTGGTCATTTTCAGGAAAGAGGTCTTCAACGAGGTCGTTCATGTCAATGGTCGGGTAGAGATTTTGACGGGAGGAGGAGGAAGGAGGGAAAGGGGTATTTTGGTCAATGACTACTTGGGGATACATTGGGGTTCGAGAAGTATTAGGGTTTAGGGAAGCCATCGAAGAAGAGATCAGTGAGCAAAGTTAAGCTGAAAATGGAGGAGTAGAGAAGACGAGAGATGAGGAGAAGCAGAAAAGGTTATAATAGGCCAAACGTGTAAAAATACGCGTAAAATGGGTAGTTTGATATTAAACTATGTTAACGGTCTCGGGAAATTCCCGCGTAAGTACCGATAAGTGTACTACTGCTTTTCGATTGGATAAAAATATAAATTTTATTTTTACAAAAAGAGAACATAAATTTTAAGTCGTGCAAAAATATTTTAACCAGCTATATAACATTTGCTTCCTTTTAAGTTGCTAGATTAGGAATACTATCTAATTATCTCCTGAACTAATTTCTTGGAGAAAAAAAAACTCTTCTTGATCCCCTTACTAGTTGTCGTTTGTTGATTTTCTGTCTTGGTGGGAGGGAGATCTCGTCTTAACAATGAATAAAATAAAAGTAAAAAAAAATCTAAACACTTTATGTGTTATTGAAAATCAACAACCTGAATGTGTTATTGTCACAACCCAATTTTCCCTTTATTGGGTGTCGTGATGACATCTAGTCTTAGGGATTAGTTAAACCTAACGTTAACTGAATAACAACAATATTTAAACTAACGTATGACAATTACGAAATAGAAATCTCTTTAAAATTTTACAATCCCAAACGGTAGTACAAGTCATAGGCTCTACAGAGTTTGCTAGAAAACCTCTAAATACAACTGTTTCGAAATAAGAGTAAACAATGTAAATACAAAATGAAAAGGTGACTCTGAAGCCTGTGAACGCAGCAACATGTTTACCTTGAGTCTCCACCGCAAGATCTGTACAAGTGGCTAACGATCGACTGACTCCGCAATACCTGGATCTCCACAAAAATATGCAGAAGTGTAGTATGAGTACACCACACCGGTACCCAACAAGTATCAAGACTAACCTCAGTGGAGTAATAACGAGGAACAGTCAAAACACCTACTGGAATAAATAACCTGAACAAGTATAAGTGTAGGACTAACAGAAATACGACATTTCTGTAAAGCTATGCGTAATGACAACGGTAATATGTACTTGCAATCAAAAATAAAGACAACAATTAGCAGGGAACACAATAAGTAATAACACAATAGAGTAAGTTGGGCATAGTCTACCCGGAGAACACAATTAAAAGAAGGACATGTAGCAACTAGATGAAAATAACCACTTTCACATCAGATTTTATCCAATAATCACCACGAGGCACCGAACCTCAAAATATTCATAATTCATGGGTTCCAATTTGTGAACCCTAAACACTTGGCATCATGTGCCTTCGTTACAACCAATAATTGCACGGACGACGCACATGCCAATAGAACTAGACAAGGCTGTGTAGAAATGATCAATAACATCGGGATCCATTTTCTTAAATCGTTAGGGGTGATTAACTACGTGTATGCTTGTGCCAGTGTTCTATCACAGTTTCAGTTAACAAGTAAGAGTAGCGACAATGAATGACTCATAAGAAACGATCACCACGAAATGAACACGGTATGACCCACACAGAGTAGGCACACCTCTACACAAATAACAACAATAACAACGCCCCCATGCCATCACAAGTCATCACAATCAAACCCCGACATAGCCCACCTTATCTCGCCATGTACGCAATAATAAAGTAAATGCTCGCCTTGTCTCGCCACACGTGCATAATAATTTTCTCACCTTGTCTCGCCACATGCACAACCCACATATATAGCCCGCATTGTCAGGGTGCATGTGCAAATATCAATAGTAACAATAGCACGGTAGAAACCTTGTGCAACACCATAACATCTGCACGACAGAAACCTCGTGTATCACAGTAACAATCGCACGACAAAAACCTCGTGCATCACAACAATAACCGCACGACAGAAACCTCGTGCATCACAACAACAAGTACAACAACAACAATGACAATAATAATAGAGTACGAAAATTAAATCAACTCAGGAATTCCAATACTCAAAGAAACGGAAGATAACGAACTCAAAAGGAAAGACACAACAGAAAATAACGATACCAAATAACAATAGCTCAACAAGGAAGGTATACTATGTAGAAATGACCTCCACATAAGTACGATTCAACAACAAAGGAGATATCATTTAGGATTTAGTACTCACGAAAAAGGTACAATAATTACAATTAAGGATAAGCAACGGAAAGGATAATCATGGCCTCAATTAAGGATAAATAATTACAGAAGAGATAATAATAATTTCAAATAAAGATAAGCAGTTTGGAAAAGATAGCATGGCAATGGAAGATGCAAAAATTTCAGATAAGGCACACAAGAATCAAATAGGCAATAAGAGTGGAACATGAAGCAATTAAATTTCAAATAAAAAAGAGGTGAAACTAGCGAATGAGAGACAACATAACATAATAAAACAACTTCATATCTAATGAGCATAAGAACCTACAAGCCCTAAAAGGTCAATTTTCCATAAATAAGCCCGCGCACGCACTCGTCACCTCGCATGCACGGACTTTACATGATACAATTAGCATAAAATACTCAATTCCTAAGGGGTAGTCCCT